>LPNX010985120.1:268071-420770 GCA_001517045.1 Pseudotsuga menziesii
AAAAAATATCTGATCAAAATCTTTGCATGGTTGCAGATTCAATATTCAAATTACCAGTCATCTGGGGAAAAACTTATCTCCTTCGGATCATTAATGCTGCACTCAATCATGAACTTTTCTTCTCTATAGCCGACCACATTCTCACAGTTGTTGCTGCAGATGCTGTCTACACCAAGCCATATAAAATAGACATCATCTTACTTGCTCCTGGACAAACAACTGATGTAGTGCTAACAGCAGATCAACCGCAGGGAAGATACTTTATGGCAGCACAGGCATACTTCTCAGCATCAGGAGTTCCCTTTGATAACACTACTGCAACAGCTATACTTGAATACCAAGACAATTCAACTCTATCATATGAAGAGCCCATCATGCCATTCCTTCCTGTTTTCAACGATTCTAAGACTGCAGATGATTTCTCCACAAGTCTCAGAAGCTTAGCAAATTCCAAGGTCCCACAAACTGTAGATAGAGATCTCTTCCTCACTGTAGGATTGGATCTGCAACGCTTCCCACCTGGGCAGCTCTGCAATGGATTCCAAGGCCAAAGGCTTCAAGCTGCATTTAATAACATATCCTTCATACGGCCACATACTGCTATACTGCAGTCCTACTACTATGGAAACTATGGAACTTTTACTACAGATTTTCCAGATAAACCAATAATTGAGTTCGATTATACTGGAAAGGGTCTGCCTATGAGTTACTGGCAGGCAGAAACAGGAACAAAAATCAGTGTTATCCCTTTCAACTCCAATGTACAATTAGTCCTGCAGAACACTAATATTATTGGGACTGAAAACCATCCCATTCATCTTCATGGATACAATTTTTTTATTGTTGGACATGGACATGGAAATTACGATTCAACAGAGGATCCCAGTAAGTTTAACCTTGAAGATCCTCCAAAGAGCAATACTGTAGCTGTGCCAGCAGGCGGATGGGCTGCCATCAGATTCAAAGCTGACAATCCTGGTAAGTAAAACTATTTTCAGTTTCTTTTTAGTCAAATAAAATATAAGTTTAAGGGTAGCAAACAGTTAATTAGCATTAATGAATTTAGATCTCTAAGTACACTGTAACTTGACTTGTATTGACCAATTTCAGGAATCTGGTTCATGCACTGCCATCTAGAAGTTCATGCATCTTGGGGTTTGTCAACAGCTTTCTTGGTGGAGAACAGAATTGGACCATTGGAAACTCTTGAATCTCCTCCTTATGATCTGCCTCGGTGCTGAAAAAGAAATAAGTAATTGATCCCATGTATATAAAGGATTTGTCCTAGGTACTTCAATTGTTAAATTTAAATAAGAGAGAGCATTCCAAATTTGTACCTAGTTCCATTGATTGAGCTTTCCCTCTTTTTGTGAAAAGAAGATTGGTTGGATGTAATCCTCACATTTCCTGTGTATGAAACTTTTTGTGTGGATGCACAAATTGAACATACACTATTGTACCATTGGTATACTTATTCTACTTAATCGATTTGACAATTAATTGCAAAATTGAAAACAGTGTCACCGACCTGCTCCTTTGTTTTATTTGATGCTTAAATAAGATGTTGAGAGAGACAAAGTCATAGCCCTATTGCCTTGTTTATCAACTGCTATTGTAGATTTGAGGAGGGTCACATCTGATAAGTGAGGCAGTCATTGTTGATCTAGGTGGATGTTGACCGATATTGCTATGAGAAGCCCATGTACTGAAGCATGTGCCTGCGTGATTTTGGTAATGGCAAGCTTTGTGAGGACTGAGGCACCTACTACACACCCTCTTTTCACCATTGATTCCCTGTGCATGAAGTAGGAAATAGTATTCAAGGTTGCCAGGGTTTGTGGCTACGAGAGCATGTGCAGGTACAGGGATGGTGTATTCGAAATCTGGTATGGGTTGCATGACATGTATCTATATGCATATATACGTTCGTATATTATTATATCAAAAAGAGACATGAGAGAGTATATAAGAGTAAACTTTTATTTCATGAAGTGACAAGGTAGACTCTTACTAGCACAAAACATTAGGGGAAAGAAGGTAATTTTAACAATATTTATATAATTATTGAAATCATTTTATTATTAATGGTTTTAATTTTATTCCATCTTTGGGTAAATAAACAAATATTGGGCTTTGTATCCGAATCTCCAAGCGTTTAAGTCAAACTGTGCACCCAAGTGTACAGTGTAAGTCCGCCAATGGAGTCCATAGTTAAACTTGTGTGCTCAATGTGTTGACAGATTCCTATATCAGACATGTAAAGCCCAAGCTCTTATCTAGTAAACACAGTTTTTGTAAAGGGTATTTGGGGATTGATCCTCGATCCTAACCACCAAGCAAACTATTCAAACAAAAATACAAATATGTCACGGATATCTCTCAATACCAAGTGCCATCAACAACATAAACTGAAGTGGGAAAGCATGCAAATGCCTTCAATTTATGGTTGGATGAGCTCAGAATCGTTAACAAAGGTTTCATCATAGTTTCACCATAAAAAACAGTCACAAGCGTCGCTTAAGTTGGGGATATTCATGGGGCTTCAAAACTATTACATGAAATGCTGGATGAGTGTTTAGTTTTTGAAAATATCAGCTACGATGCTGTGATTGATGGTTATTGCAAGAAACAGAACACTGCTGAAGCTATGAAAGTCTTCAATGAAATTATGCAGAGAGGTTGTCGGCCAAATATCTCAACCTACAACATTTTGATGAATGGGCTTGTCAATGAAGGCAGAGTGGGTGAAGGTGTTAAGCTATGAGATTCTATGTTGAATAAAGGTTGTGCCCCAGACTTGAGAACTTTTAACTTGTTAATTGGTGGGCTGTGCAAAGAAGGAGATCGGCAAGGGGCAGACCTCCTTTTACTTCATTTGGTGGAGGATGGTTTGGTTCCTAACAACTTTACTTTTATGGTGTTCTTTGACAAGCTCTACAGGGAAGGGAAATTGCAAACTGGTGTTTCTGAATTGGACGAATTACTGAGTGAATTCTGTTTGAATGCAGTTTTATAGTATCGGGTTTTCAACCACTTTATATTAAATGTTTTTGTTGTACTATCGTAGTGAATACCGAAATGAATGAACTTCAAATACCATTGAAAAGCTGCTCTTCGATCAAGGACAAGACAAAGTTAGATCATTACAGATCATTGCAAAACATGCTTCTTGCTATTGAAATGAGAAGTTGAAACAAATTACAGAGATAGAATTCAGCGATGGCCTTACATCATCGATAGATAATTTATAAAATCTTAACCAACGATCTCTCAAAACTTGATGGGCTATAATATTGGTAGTCATATCATACTATTTCCTTTATATATTTTTTTTTAAAAACAGTCACAAGCGTCGCTTAAGCGACGGTTCCAGAGCTGTCGCTTTTCCGACGCTTATCCTTAAAATCCGTCGCTTATCCGACGGTGTTTACTGTCGCTCTTTCGACGCTTATCCTTAAAATCCGTCGCTTATCCGACGGCAGGAATGAGATTTTCTTAAAAAAATTTCACTACCGTCGAAGAAACGCTGTCGCTTAACCGACGCTTATTTTTTAACCGACGGTTACTTAGGTGTCGCTTATCCGATGGTTAATCAGGTGTCGAAAAACCGACGACAAGTTTCCGACGCTTAAAAAAAAATCAAAGTGTCGTACATGCGACAGGGAAGTGTCGAAAATCCGACATGACGGCCATCGGATTTTTGGTCAAAATGTAGTAGTGCTAAGGCCATTTAGGTCAGTTTTAGGTGCAAAACTGGTTGAGTGGTTATTTTGGCAGGCCAATATTTTATGGCCCGTAGATTTTTTATTTAAATTGATCCAATTTGTAAGTGAAAAAAGCATCCACCTCCAAGATTATCCTTTCATATAAATTGTATCTCTCACATGTCATGAGAAATGGTGGGAATTTTACCAAGGCTACTTAAGCTCTCTTTTCAATACTTAACTAATTTTTCTAATGTGAAGCATTTTTCAGTCAAGTTGAGAAAGAGGTCGAATATCTGTTTTGGAAGGAAAATTTATCCTTGACCAAAGACTTGTTTTCAAAAATGAGTGGATGGACAAGTGAATCAATCATCTACCTACAAACGTATGCTCATACAATTGTTTTATCCTTCACATATGAGAAATGATGGGCATTTGCCTAAGTCCATTTAAGTCAGTTTTAGGTGCAAAAGATGTTGATTTGTTGTTTTTGGCAGGCCAATATTTTCTTTACCATAGACATTTTTTCTAGATTAGGCCAATGGTAAAGTGCATAAATCATCCACCTACAAGATTATGCTTTCATAAAAATCTTATCCCTCCCAGGTAATAAATGGTGGACATTTTCCCAAGGCTACTTAAGCCCTTTTTTCAATACTTGACCAATTTTTCCAATGGCGAGCATTTTTCTATCAGGGTGCAAAACAGGCTGAATGGGTGATTTTGAAGAAAAATATATCATTTATGAGAGACTTGTTTTCAAATATGAGACAATGGATAAGTGAATAAATCATCCACCTACAAATTTATGCTCTCATAATATTTTTATCCCTTACTAGTGAGAAATTACGACCATTTTCCTATGGCCATTTAGGCCAATTTTAGGTGCAAAACTGGGTGAGTGGCTATTTTGGCATGCCAATATTTTATGGCCCTTAGATTTTTTTTTTTAAATTGATCCAATGTGTAAGTGGAAAAAAACATCCACCTAAGAGATGATGCTTTCATATAAATTTTATCCCTTACATGTGAGAAATGGTGGGCATTTTACCAAGGCTACTTAAGCCCTTTTTTCAATACTTAACCAATTTTTCCAACGGGAAGCATTTTTTGGTGAGGTTGAAAAAGAGGTTGAATTTATGTTTTGGATGAAAAATTTATCCTTGATGATAGACTTGTTTTAAAAAATGAGTGGATGGACAAGTGAATAAATCATCCACCTACAAACTTATACTCATACAATTGTTTTATCCTTCACATGTGAGAAATGGAGGGCATTTTCCTAAGGCCATTTATGTCAGTTTTAGGTGGAAAACATGCAGATTGGCTGTTTTTGGTAGGCCAATATTTTCTTGGCCATAGAATTTTTTTTTAAATTGAGGCAAAGGTCAAGTGCATTAATAATCCACCTACAATAATATGCTTTCATAAAAATATTACCCCTCACAGGTGATAAATGGTGGGAATTTTCCAAAGGCTACTTAATCCATTTTTCAATACATAACCAATTTTGCCAATGGCGAGCATTTCTATGTCACAGTGCAAAACAAGCTGAATGGTTGTTTTGTAAGGTAAATATCTCCTTTACCAGAAATCATCCACCTACACAATGAGACTCTCTAAATTTTTTTCCCTCACGGGTGAGAAATGGCGGGCATTTGTAGGTCTATTTAGGTCAGATTTAGGTGCAAAACATGTTGATTGGTTGTTTTGACATGCCAATATTTTATTGACCACAGAAGTTTTTTGAAAACTGAGAAAATGGTAAAGTGCAGAAACTATCCACCTGAAAGCTGATACTTTTAGAAATTTTTTATCTCTCACATGTGAGAAATGGCGGGCATTTTCCCATGGCTACTGGAGCCCTTTTTTCAATACTAAAATCAATTTTTCCAATGGCGGGCATTTTCCCATGGCTACTGGAGCCCTTTTTTCAATACTAAAATCAATTTTTCCAATGGCGGGCATTTTTCTATCAGGGTGCAGAACAAGTTGAATGGTTTTTTTGGGAAGGAAAATATCTCCTTGCACGACATATGTTTTATGTCTGAGATTAATTAAGTATGATACTTTACTTAATATTTTTATATGTAAACACACACTCTATAATTAGGATATATATCATATATTATATGCACATTTATGATATATTTCATATTTTTTAATTAGATAAATTCAATATCACATATAATGCCAATATTGAATGTTTTTGTTTATTTTACAGAGTAACTCATCAATGGATCTTTCAAATGAACCATCTCAACAAAATATTCCTCTAAAAAGAGGACGATGTAAGGGTTTAGATTACTCAAATCTTCCAACTTTGGAACCACATGACATTGTCATTCAATTCACTCATGTTAGACGTAAAAATACTACTCAATGTGTTGGTCATGGACAGTGTCATCGATTTGGGGATCATAACTCCATACCACATAATGAGTTGAGAATTTCCCTCGAACAACAAGAAATCATCTAGCCATTGTTCAAACTCATTGTACTTGATGTAATCAACCTTTGACAAACAACATTTTTCTTGGAAAACAGTGGCAACCATTGTCTCCAATTATAGTTGAAGGGAAAGGTAATGTTCAAAATGAAAATTTCTACGACAGAATGAACTCTATTACAGAGAATGTGAGGATCCCAAATTTCCCTCAGAGAACAATTTTTTTTCCTGTTTCTACTACAATGAACTCTGTTTCGGATAATGTGAGGGTATCCAATTTATCTTAGAGAATAGATTCTATTCATGTATCCACTACAATAATATTTGTTTCAGAGAATGTGCATGTCCCAAATTTCCCTCAGAGAACCTTTTTTATTCCTTCTACCTCTACAATGCACTATGTTTTAGAGAACGCGAGGGTCCCAAATTTCACTCAAAGAACATATTTTTTTCCTGCTGCCACTATAATGAGCTTTGTTTCAGAGAATGAGCTATGTTTCCCTCATATAAATTTTTTTAACCATGTCGCCATTACAATGAACTATGATTTGCAAAATAAAAATATGTACCAAAGAATGAATCCAGTTTTGCAGAATCGGGCCCTAGTTTTCCCTCAACAACTAGTGATTGATGCTACTATTGTTACAAATCACTCTGATCAAAGTGAAGGTTTTATTGATCAGCAAACTAGGGAGCCTTTGAATGCAAAAGGGAATCAAAGTGTAGAACCCAATGGGAAGCAATTGGAACAATAATCTCTTAGGAACTTGGATGCTACTAGAAGACATGAAACAACTGGAATAATTGCATTTCAGGAACAAATGGATATAAATGAAACTAAAAAAAAATCAAAGTACTACAACTGGTCAAGCTCCAACAGGAATGCGAGAAGGGTTGTCATCAAATCAAATTATACATTCTAAGAGAAGGTCACTAGGAAAACGCTTAAGGACATGTTTATTGCATCTTAAGAATCAGTTAGTATGGTATAACCACATACTAAATGAGGGGAAGACAAAATTTAAAGAAATTGGGAGATGGTTTTATGGAAAATCACTTCAAGATGTAGCTGAAAATGACATTATTGCTAGAATCGGGTACTTCATGAGAAAAAACTATAATGAGGAAACTCAAATTGAGGATGTTCTTGAACATATAGATGGAATGCTTGATCAACTTCGATCGACTGTTGTGGCATAGATTTGTAACTATTTTATGTCGAGGAACATGTATTCAGTATTTATCGAATCAAGCATGACTCATAAGGCTTTGCAATGTCTAAAGAGAATTGATGATCATGGTGTACTAAAGGGGGTTTATCCAACATCATTTTGCAGGTAAATGAAAAAGTGGAGCAAAGAAGCTGAGGATATTGATATGGGTTGGGAGAGAACTGATGGTTTCGCATATGGATTTAGGGTCAAACAAGTAAAGTCATATGCTTCCTTTATGTTTGAATCATATGAAAAGAGGTATGGAACTAAAGTCAATGAATTTTCTTTCAAACTTGGTATTAATTCTCGCGTACATTATAATCGAGGTGAGAAGGTATGTGAGATATTATTTGAGTTACTAGAAGAAAATGGATTGATGTCTTGTGTAAGCCTTGGAAAATGGGATGGAAAATAAGAATATAGACAAGTTTTAGCACATGTTGTTGATCCTGAAAATGAGGAGAACTTAATGAAACAAATCAATAAGATTTCAAAATATGGCATAAAAATGTTGGATGGTAGGGTTGTCAAAACTAATTTGTTTGAGTGTCATGATCTAGTGGCCATATGTATTTTAGTATGCAAGAATATTATTTCTCCAATGGGAAATAATTTTTGTCCTTGGTGCACATGCCATAAAAAAAGTGATACACATGGTTACAGATGAAATCAAAATTAAAGAAGGAGATACTATCCATACTATTTCTGAATGTTATGCAATGCCAACAAGCTTTCTCCTTGTAAGCTATGCAAATTGATTACAAGTTTTGAACCCCCTATAGATCCTAAAACATGTAACCCCCAACAAATCAAGAAAATAATTAAACAAATCAACATCATCATCATCATCATCATCCATGTCATGATCATCTTCATCATCAATTCCATCATAATTATCATCATCACCATCATGAACATCATCACTGTCTATGAAATCATGATCATCAACATCATCATCATTTTCATCATCACCATAATAAACATCATCATAATCTTAGACATTGTCATTGTCACCATAATCATCATCATATTGATCATCATGTTCATCATCCCCATCATCATCATCACCATCATCATTGTCGTCATCTTTATCATCCCTGTCCTCATCATCATCAATGACATCGTTGTAACCATAATTGTCGTCATAGTCATCATTGTCATTGTCGTCGTCGTCATCATCATAATCATCATCAATCTTGAATTAGTGAACATTGAAGGGAATTTGACACTTTCCAAAATGATAAGCAACACTTTCTAAAATTATAAAAATAGGCCACCATAATTGTATTGATAAAGGAATTTAGAGAAACCTTGTATCAAATGTATTATAACGAGACCACGATAACATATTCTAGTTATCTACAATTAATGATATATTTGGGTTTACATTGTTTATTTAGTGGATTTACATGTTACACTCAAGGAAAGGAACTATTAGTAACGTAAAGGTGGATAATTGGACTATTCATAGATTACCATATGACAAGTTGGGCCTGTTATTTACAAAGGATGGAAATGAAGCAAAGTAAACTTTGCATGACTTGAATATCCCCATGCTCAAAGTAAAAATGATGTAAAACTTAACATACCATAATTGCGGCTCATGCTAAATAAGAAAAAGATATATAGCCAGCCAAAAGGAAAAGAGAAGGGACAAAAACATACTTGCCAACAAACATGAAATGACCCTATTTGATGAAGATGAAGATGACCATGAAAATGGAAATTAAATGTTTATATTTTCTTGACAACCCCTTGAAGGAGAGAAAAGACAAATCATATGAAGGATTTTGGAATCTCTAGATGATTTTAAACTTTTTTTCCTTTTTTTTCTAATATGATTTCTTATACATATTTCACTTTGATGATGGAAAAAATAAAGGTGAAGACACTTCCACTATTTTAACCATTTATTTAACACTTGTAGAAATTGTAGAGAGATTAGGATTTATTAGATGATAATTGAATATTATTATGAACATGAAGATGATGAAAATGATGATGATGATGATGATGATTATGATGAGGATGAACATCATGATGAGGATGATGATGGCGATGATGATAGAATTGATCATGACAACAGTGATGGTGATGATGATGGCACTGATGATGATGATGACGATGATGACGATGTCAATGATGATGATGAGGAGGACGGTGGCAATGATGATGGTGATGATGATGATCATGATCATGATGATGAGGATGAAGATGACAATTATTATGATGAGGATGAGGATGAAGACGTCGATGACATTAGAGGAAATTTCAACTCAAAATGGTCCTTTTAACTCTAACTCAAATTCCATGTCATCATGTGTTAGCCAATGAAATTGATTTAAATTTGAAATACCGTATAGGTCTTAAACAATTTTTTAATATAAATTTAGGGATAGGTATCATAAAAAAACTACTTTTTTGTTCGTATTTTCAACATATCTCCTTGTGTTTTTACTCAAATTTCAATAGGGGGGGCTCGTTGGATGTAGAATTAAATTTTGCATCCAACGAGTACCCACTTGGCATACTTTTGACAGACCTCTCTACCCCAAAAACAAGAAATACCTGGAAAAATGTGATGATGATGTGATCGTCACATTTTTCAGGTTTTTCTTGTTTTTGGGGTAGCGGGGTCCATTAAAAGTATTCCGAGTGGGTACTCGTTGGATGCGGAATTTAATTCCACCTCCAACGAGCTATCCTGATCGAAATTTGAGTAAAAATGCACGAAGATATGTCGAAAATACAAACAAAAATGTATTTTTTTTATTTTCTTCCTCCAAAATCAATAAATATTATTTTATTATTTTAACTATTATTTTATTAATTTTCCTTAGGAGGCCCATTTTGAGTTGAAATTTCCTCTAATGTGATGATGAGGATGATGGCGATGATGATGATGGTGGTGATGATGGCGATGATAATGGTGATGATGATGATGATGACGATGATGATGATGTCGATGATGATGATGATGGCAATGATGATGATGATAACAATGATGATGATAACAATGATGATGATGATGATGATGATGATGGCAATGATGGTGATGATGATGATGATGCTAATGATGCTAACGATGAGGATGGAGATGATGATAATTGTGATGAGGATGGGGATGAAGATGTTGATGATGATGATAAGGATGATCGCAATGATTATGATGGTGATGATGGTGGCGATGATGATGATGATGATGATGATGATGATGACGATGATATTGTTGATGATGATGAGGATGATTATGATGATTATGGTGGTGGTGATGATGATGATGATGGTGAGGGTGAATATGACAATGATTATGATGAGGATGAGGATGAATATGGTGATGATGAGGAGGAGGATGATGGCGATGATGATGATGATGGTGATGATGGTGATGATGACGACGATGATGATGATGATGATGATGGTGATGATGGTGATGGTGACGATGATTCTGATGACAATGATGATGATGATGATCACAAATAATATTTAATATATTTCCTTTTTATATTAAAAGGTATCACCACAATTTTCACTTTTATTTTTGGGTTTATAGTTTTATTTTAAATAAGGGTGTTAAATTGTTATTATTATTTATGTTAATGAATTAAAATTATATATGAATTTAAATATTAATAGGTTTAAAAAATATAAGTATTATATATATGGTTCACCATGCAAGCCCAATTTTACACCATGGCTACGTCCACTTAGGAAAATATCTTATGCTCGCTAGGCAAGTATACATGAACTTGGGCATCATTAATCATGATAAACGGCTCAGTAGCATAATATTTCATTACATGCAAGGGCTCCCAAAGAGCAAATGTCCCCAGCGAGATTCAAACCCGGGTGGGGAGTGCAACAACCAAATCTCCCAACCACCCGAGCTACGCCCAATGGACAAAAGTATTATATATATATATATATATAATTATAATATGTTTATTTATTTAAAATTATATACAATTGTAATGTTTATTTTTACAATTTTATATAATTGTAATGTTATTTATTTTCAATTATGTATAATATTTTATATTTAATAATATTATTAGTGTTTCTTTTTAATATGAATGAATAAAAATATTATATTATAAAGTAGCTGAAGAATATTTAGTCGCCTAAACTATATAAGAGTATAGATACAAAGATTATACTATTTTAAAAGAAGATCCTTTAAAAGTTTTCTCAACATATATGTTCCAAGTTGAGTACATTGTATTAAAAAAAGTCCTAAAACTGCGTCATTTAATAAACTTTCTTAGGATAATAGTGCATGTAAAAAGCATAGATATGATCAAATCTAAGAACAAGCATGGTGATTGTTGCACTCATCCATCAATTTCTCCTTCTGAGCGTGTCCTTGTTCACTCAACCCTTCATTTTTCCAATGGAAATATGTTGCATTGTATCCTTTTCCATTTCCTTCGAACCCACACACTGTCCAACCGAGGAATTGAGATTGAGTTCCTTGAGAAAAATCCATTATCATATTAAATTGCATCTCAAATTCATTGATTAGTTGTTCATTTTAACCCCCTACTCCTTGACCCTAAACTCCAACTCATATTGTCTAATGTCACGTTGCTCCAACGTTTCTATAGCAACGAAAGTTCATCGCTCTAGCGACGGATGTAATATACATCGCCATAGCGATGTACTTCCATCACTATAGCAACATTTTGGACTATGCGTCTCTATAGTGATGATCATCGGGGACATTTTTCATTTTTTTCCAAGATTTTAAATTGTTTTTCCACAAAAATTTTGATTTTAACTTATTTGTGGCAAACTTTAGTGGGACTTTTGAGCCATATGTAGTAGTGATATCTTGACATTACTTTCTTAAGCTAACTATGTTCTTGAACATAGGGAGTTGAATTTGGATTTCAAACCAAGCAAAGGATGGGAAGAAAAGTTAGATGAACATATTATAAACATTCAACCAACCTTATGTGGTAGAAATATGATTATTGTGAAGAATTATCCCAATGATAGAAGAAATGATAAAAAGGTACACACTTCCATGATTAGTTCTTATCCATAAATTAAGTTTCTTATTATTTTACTAATTCCTACCTACTAAAACATCTAGTGCCAATTACAGTTGACTCTTGGCCCAATTTCCAAGCTTGTATATTGTTCTCTCCATGCTGGGATCATAACAATTTTGAAGATGTTTTGTGAAATTCAAAGAATTGCACAAGATTATGATAAGGTTCATCACACTAGAGGCATGAATAGAAGACAATTTTTTCAAATTTGGAAGGATATGGAGAAAATTGTTGTTCCATGTAATCGAAGAGAACCATACAATCATAAAGGCCAACAATACTATGATCTTAACTATGGGAAATCGGATGGATTAGCATCTAACAATATCCTCATTCGACATGAGGGAATTTTAAAGGTTTAATAATTATGTTAACTTATCAAAACAATTTTTTTGGGCCTTGACTAATAATACATTATGATGTTATTATGTTTTGACTATTGTTGAATGGCTCTCAATGTTATTTACTTTGAAGATAAAACTTAGTATTTATTCATATGCATTGAAACTTATGTATTGTTTTATATGTTATTGAAGGCCTACTAGATGAAGAGAAGAATAGAAAGTTTGTGAGGTTGTGGAAGTGTTATAAATGATTTCACATGTTGCAACTGCAAGGGTGTAGAGGGGATTATTTATATGCATGTGAGAAAAGGTATGTCAATTTCATCGTATTATCTATATTGAATGGTAGTATCATTTCATACATGATTAACATTATGAGCCATTGTCCTTGCAGGATTGGCTTCCTTGCAACTGAGTTGCTTTGGTTATGTTCTTGTTTTTTAAGAGATGAGATGGTTCCTCATATGCATGTCCAAGGGGCCCATTATCTTAAGATGAAATGATCTATTCATCCTTATAAGTTGGGATGGTTAATGAATGAAGTAATGGAGCGTAAGCATAGAGAAATGAAATTTTGAATAGAAACAAGGGAGGAGGAATATGAGTTCATAGGAAGAATAGAAGAACATTTGAACATGATAGAATGTGTCTTGTAAATGAGATGATAACACAAATTTTCAAGCTTGTCATGAGATTAGAAGGCACTTTCCAAAAGTTTATACAAATAAAATTCTTTCCTTCAAATATTAGAAGTCAAGTTCGTGTTGAATATGACAAGTCAAGCAATCATTTAAATAAGGAAACTGCAGCACAATTGGCATCATGTTTCCCTTATGTCACTTTTCAACAAGTGGAACAGCTATTTAAATCATGGGAAATACAGTTTAAGAAATCATTGATTGCACCACAAACAGTAAGTTTGTCCTAAATTGAAATGTTATCTCGTTCGATTTTCATTTTATAGTGTGAGGAGTCATAATGTTTGTCTTTAATTATTAATATGTCCTCCTAGTTCAATAACTATCTTCTAAGAACAAAACCAATCACCAAATATGGCGAAGAGCCTTATCGAGAATCACATCACTTTGGAAAGCACAAGGCAAAAAATAGTGTTAAAACGAAAAAAATAACAACCTATTTTTCCCTCCAATAGTGAGTATTATATTCATTCATGTCTAAACCCCAAATTTTCACAAAAAATTAAAATTTTGAGATAACAATAAATGCTAAAACCTGCGGTCTACTAACAGTTAACGGTTTGCAATAAAAGAAACAGTTAGTAAATAGTTTCACTAAATATTAACTAAATTAACTCGACAGTTCATTTTTGTAACAAGAATAAAATCTTCTTGCGTATTGTTTTACTTCATTTTACTAATGAGTCCTTTCATGTCAAGTAGGTGGAATCTACTTTTGAATCTGGGGCTTACTTAGCAATCATGCTAATGCAGATGGTTACTGTTTCTTACAGTTTTACAGGTATGATCGAACGAGTACGTGTTAAAAAATCTTTAAAGTAGCCAACATTATTTTATTTGCAATTAAAAAGCTTAGTAATTAAGCTGCTAAACTTTAAACAGCTTCTGTGAGGTAAAACCATTTGGCTCTCTTCAATTTTTCTTGTAATAATGTTCAGAAGTAAGTAATGACAGTAAGATATGTTTGCAACTCTAAGAATTAGAATCTCAATTACAAATTATTTCTACTTTAGTCTATGTAAATTGTAATGTTATAATGATTGTTTTGATGGTATTTATGCAATAGTACATTATCTTATCTGTGTAATAACTGACTCACATTTCGCTTCTGCGAGATAACTTACAGCCTGTTAACCTTTGGACAGTATAAGTTCGATTGTCCAAACTGAAAACCATAATGCCTTCCTACATAAGATCAGTGTTTGCCTACACTTTAATTTCATGTCGAACCATGAGGTTCTAATAACTTCTGGACTCAATAGATTCATTCCTATTCAATTTCTTAATTTTCTATTATACTTCTCTTGAATTACATTACTGTCTACAAATATTTTATCTGAGATTGATGTTCTTGAAACAGGTCGACTTTCTAGTTATCTTGTTTAGTTCTATAACTACTTTACTACCCAATTGACCTGGTGAATCTTTAGTAATTTCCAAGTTGAGTCGTAACCACAATCCATCAAAGTATTGTCTCTTTGAACTATGTAACAGACTTTCATAATAGTGTTCTTACAATACGTTTTGTTCACTTCATAGTTCTACTATCAATGAGTTATCAGTTCTTATGTGACTGATAAACATGCATACTCTATTTGTAAATAGACATTCAGTCTATATCTAGCTCAAGGTTATAAACATGTTTAGATTAGAGTTTATGATTCTCTAACTATTACATTATGCCATTTATAAAAATTATAACTTGTATTATCCTTTTATAAGAGATTTGCCATGTATAAACTATAATATTTGTACAAAAGAAAACTATAGCTGATCGGTGATTAGCATGAGCTCTCCCATAAAACATTTTATCTCTTATCTATAGTAAAGACAATGTTTAAAGAAAATAAATGCAACCATCCAATTCAGAATTGTGATGTTATGATATAATAACATAAGGTTAATGGTGAAATGAGTTTAATGTATAAACAAAATTGGGATTTAAGTAAGGTTTAAAAGTGACACTACAAGCTAGGTCAATGTAATCATATGTTAATATTTTATCACTACACTAGCATATGATATGGTGCATGGAAATATCGATTTGCATGGCAATTATTTGGTTGATATCATAGTTTAGACCTTGTTCCAATGATTTAATAATTGGATTTCAAATTATGCAGGCACTATAGGGAACGATCCCTTGCATGGTCTGGTTTGCTAACCACATCGTCGTCTCCTGACCAAGCGAGGGAGATATAAAACACTACCATAACCCTAACCCTTATCATTCTTCCCCGTAGTTTGCACTGGCCCTTGAGGCTGCTCTGCTTGGCTTCCATGGCATTAGTCGGTCCTCCTTGCTCTGGTTGTCTTGTGTCTTGGTTCAATGCTGCATTTGTCACTGGTGTGTGGTTTTAAAATCCATTCTCAGTGGCTGGGTTCTCACTCTGCAACTTGTGAAGATTATCGTTTCTCTTGGCTTGTTGTCTGCTTCAGTTACCTTTTGTTGTTCTCGTGGCTCGCTATTGTGTTAGGGTTACACTTGCAGGCTGTTGATACTTTTAGTTTGGCAAAGCGTGTAGGTGACAATGCTTTTACGAAACTGTTCGTTGTTCTCCACTGACAGGTAAATAATAAACTTAGAGTTCATTTTCTTCGCTGCAAGTGCTTTGTTGTTACTGTGGTTTAAATAGCTATTTGTTAACTGACAGAGGTCTTTTACAATGTTGCAGGTGCTCGCCACTGAATTCTTTTATGGTGAAGAAAAATAAACAGTCCACCAACAAATACCGTGTCTCATGATTTTGATTTAGGTAAGCCCCGTGGTCCATGTGTTGGGTTTTCACCCTACTTGTATCAAGGTGTCAATGGAATCACCAAGGGTTTGGGGAAACCCTCCCTCGACTCTCCAAGAGTTATGTTGTTTGTTTTTATAGGTTGATTGTTGTAATACTCAGTATCAAATCCTCGTTAGTCGATGGGTAGACTCAGTTTAACTGAGAAATGTATTTAGTTTGATGTTGGCTTTACATCATGTTTAAAATATTAGTTTTGTAAAGACAGTCTGTCTTCAAACTTGTTTTGGTTTATTAGATGTTTATATTATACTTTGTGTAATTTCAAGGTTTTACCCTTCTTGACTGTAAATGAAGTTTTATACTCTGTTTGAATTACTCTGTAAGGGTTTGTAATTATAGTTCTTAAGACTGATACTTACAGCCATAATTTAATTCTTGCTTGTTTTTATTTAAAGTTATGAATTAGGGTTTATCCTGTGGAAACCCTCGTTTTGAAATAGATTATTCCAGTTTATAATAATTACAGTCTTTTTATTTGTCCTTAAAGGACTGTGAGTAAATTATATTAACCTAGTTATTTAATGGTTACATAATTAAATAAATTTGGTTTATTACTTCAATGTTTTGCTAATTGTAATTGTAATAATTATAAGGGTATATAAGCCTGTACTTTGTCTTCACAGGTACACTTTGTTTGTATAAAAAGAAACAGTTTCTTTATAAGTACATTTTATATATGTAGATCAGAAATGTATTTCATTTCTGTGTATAATTTTAGTTGGTTCTTTTAATGATTAAGAAGAACTATTCTTATGGTTATCCTAGGTTATTAATGTATATAAGTATACAGATAAATTATGCTCAGAAGTATGAGCTAGGGTTTTTAACCATTTAACTTTTAAAGTAATAATTTATGTATTGTTATTTTATTAATTCGATTACTGTCACAAGATTTCTTCAATTTGTGTAAAAGAATTTCTGATTTATAAACAATACTGTTCATTGTTAATAATATTATTATATGTGAATATTGTATTCTCTTAAATTTATGTTTGCATTTATATATATTATTAAATAAGACTGAGAGCAGTCTATAATAATTGTGTTTATTTAATAAGATTATTTTTGTAAGCTTGGTGAAAGAAATAAGAACTTTCATACCTGTCAATACTCCTTACATATAATTTGTCTGTAAGTGTGTAAGGATAGTTCCTTATTAATAATATTTTATGCATAGGTTACTACTGTCTTTTAGTTATTTTAACTCTAAGAGAAAGAATACTGTAAGAGTTATTAGTTCTTATTTATTATATTCCTTATCTTAAATTAGTTTATTTTCAGAAATTAATTTGGTTACCAATACTTACTTAGAGTTCAGATAGTTGCAAGTAAATTAGCTAATACTATTTGGAAAAGAAATAAACTAACAGAATTATATTTACATGTTTACTTAACATAAATAATAAGCATTCAACTGATATTTCTTTTTCTTCGGTTTCAGTGTAGATGTATAGTTTATACAAGAAGATACTATGTAAAAGAATGAATTACATACTTGCATATACTGCTATTAGTAAAATAATATGATTCTGTTCTTTTTCTAATATTCCAAATATACAGTCTAGTTCTAACAACAACCCTACGAAATAGATTAATATTCTTTCTGGAAAAACAACTATCTACAGAAAGAAAAGATTTCAATACTCTGAAAAACCTAAGTACTCTATTCATTTCATATTCCTATCATACTTCATTCATTTTAAACACACTACCTATGCTAGAGTATGATCTGGTTTACTCCAGATGGGGAAAAACACAGGTAGGATTACTTTTCATCGAAGAACATATTCAGCATTTAAAATAACTAATAGATTTCAAGCTTAATAGTTCACTACGTAACATATAAATCATTCATTATTTGTTCATACACAGATATAAACTTTAACACAGAAATTAAAAGATAGTAGAACCTGTTTTTAAAGCTGGATGACAACAACGTTGGGAGGCCATTCCTCCCTACCAACTCCTGGAGAGGGCTCAAACAGCAAATTCTCAGGACCCTTGAGCCTGTTCCGGGTATCCTTGGCTGGGACTAGGTGGAGCAAACAACAAAGTACTAGTCCAATGACTCAATACCAACTCTGCACACTACAGCAAGATCTTTCAACTGGAAAGTTGTACTAGATCACTTTCCTGTAGTTTACCCCTCAAACACCTTCCTCAAAAATTCCCTTCCCCATGAATTCCTTGAAGTGCATTCACCTGAATGATTCTTCTCCTAGAATGGCCAGCCTCAGCTCTCTTCAGTGGGTACTTTTATTAAGATTGCCTAGGTCTTTTTGGGTTAGTTGTCATTAATTGAGCCACCTGCTCTGATCCCACTTTCTTGGGGGATCATGACCCCAAATGTAGGGAGGTTTCCACCTACAACATTGGAAGTGTTTGAGGATGCTGCCACTTGTCTATTTTCTCTCCACCTAGTCTCCTCCACCAACTTGACCAGTAACACTCTTTTTAACAGCTCTCACAAGATGTTGTCTCCACTTTTATTTATTTAAAATTTAAATATTCAGAATTACATTCCACATCCTTGACTCTATTGATTCATCAGTTACAACTTAGCATTAAATTTAACATAATGTCTTGGAATAAAATCAAAATAAGATAATATTATTTTGCAAAATTGGGGCATGTGACATACACACCCCCTTAGAATATAACATCATCCTCGATGTTATTTATTCTTCATCCTCCAAAGTCCCTTGGAACAGAATTGGATATGTATCTTGAATTTTACTTTCCAATTCCCAGTTGGCTTCCTCTGGACTAAGGTGCTTCGATTGCACCTTCACCTGTCCAATGGTGTGGTTCCGTAGTGTAATTTCGCTCCTCTCGATGATACAGTCCGGTTCCACCAGAAATTCTCCTTCTGGTTCCACCTGTACAACATTCCAGTTAAAAACATGAGTAGCATCATGAACATATTTCTTTAAAACAGAAATGTGAAAAACATTATGTACTCTTAATTTAAGTGGTAATGTTAATTGATAAGCTACTTGTCCAATCCTAGACAAAATTTCAAATGGGCCACAGTAACGGGGTGCCAGTTTTACACAACTCCCCAATCTTAGAGAGCTCTTTTTGGGCCTTATCTTGATGAACACATGTTCACCTACTTGAAAATCCTTTGGAGTTCTTTTTAAGTCTGCTTGACTTTTCTGTCGATCTTGTGCCACTTTCATATTTTCCTGCACTTGTTTCACAATTTCTTCCATTTCTTTCAACAGTTCTGGACCTAATACCAATCTATCTACTAGATTACTCCAAGAGATAGGAGTATTACATTTCCGTCCATATAAAATCTCAAATGGACTAAATCTGGCTGATTTCTGATAATTATTATTATAAGCAAATTCTACCAAATGTAAATAGTCCTCCCATTTACCTGGATGGTCTTTCACATACATTCTTAATAAATCTTCCAGTACCTGGTTTACCCTTTCAATTTGTCCATCTGTTTGACGATGGAAAGAAGTACTAAAATTTAATGTGGTGTTTAAACCTTTAAACAAAGACTTCCAAAAGTTGTATGTAAACTTAGGATCTCTATCTGAGATTATGACTTTTGGTACTCCATGTAATCGAAAAATCTATTTTAGAAAAATATCAGCCATGTTTGCAGCGTTATAAGTAGTTTTAACAGTTATAAAGTGAACTGCTTTGCTTAACTTATCAACTACTACCATGATATAATCATTCTGATTTTGATTTTTAGGTAATCCATTAATAAAATCTAGACTAATTACCTGCCATTTCCAGCTAGGGATGGGTAAAGGCTATAGCAAACCAGATGGGTGTTGGTGTTTAGTTTTTACCTGTTGACATTCTAAACACCTTGCAATATATTCAGCCACTTCAATTTTCATATTTTCCAAAAACACTCTTTTCTTAACATGGTTATAGTCTTTTGATAACCTGGATGACCTAAATATGGTGTTTTATGAATTTCATCCAGAATTAATAGCTTGACTTTAGGTACGTTAGGTACATACAATTTATCTCTATACAGTAAAAATTCTTTTTCATTTAAACTGTAACCTTTTATTAAGTTTTCTTTTGGATTTTATTTAGCTTTAGCTTGCAAATTTTGGTAAATTTCATCTTGTTTTATTCCTTCTTTAAGCTATTCATCTAAGTCTAAAACATAAGTGCTGATTGTTGTTGCAAAATTCAGCCTTGCGTTCCTACTTAATGCATTCACAATTTTATTTTCTTTACCTTTTATATGTTGGATTTCAAAATCATACTCGCTTAAGAAAGCTAACCACCTAGCTTGTCTAGCATTTAAAATAGGTTGATCCAAAAGGTACTTCAATCCTTTATTATCAGTCATTAAAAAAAAAAATTGCCAATTAGGTGATGTCGCCACATCTTTAAGGCCTGTATTACAGCTTCTAATTCCAAAACATATGTTGCATAATTCTTTTCATGAACTTTTAGCTTTATAGACTCATAGGCAATAACATGCCCTTCTTGAGTCAGAACACCACCTAAGCCATCATTACAAGCATTAGTGCACACTACAAATTCTTTATTAGGATCTGCTATTCTTAAAATAGGTGCGGTGGTTAATAAAGTTTTTAACTTTTTAAAGCTTTCTTCACATTTCTGATTCCAATTGAACTTCTTTCCTTTCTTCCGCAAGGAATTTATCGGATTTGCTATCCTTGAAAAGCCTTCAATGAACCTCCGGTAGTAACCGGTAATGCCCATGAAAGATCTAACATCCGTCACATCCTTAGGAATCAGTCAATCTTTGATTGCCTGTATCTTTTTAGGATCTACGAAAATTCCTTCCTTGGTCACTATGTGACCTAAATACTGAATCTTATTCTTGAAAAAATCACACTTACTAAACTTTGCGGAGAGTTTATGTTCTCGCAACTCTTGCAAAACATTTTTTAGATGTTCTTTATGTTCTTCTTCAGTTTTTGAATAGATTAGAATGTCGTCGATAAACATGACCACAAACTTATCTAAATGCTTATGCATTATGTTGTTCATTAAACACATGAAGATAGTTGGGGCATTAGTAAGCCTGAATAGCATTACGACAAATTTGTAATGACCATATCTTGTTCTGAAAGTTGTCTTAAAGATGTCTTCATCTTTAATCCTCACTTGATGATATCCAGACCTTAAATCTATTTTCGAAAACACTGTGGCTCCACATAGTTGATCAAACAGATCATCTATGCGGGGAAACAGATATCGATTTTTGATAGTCATCTTGTTTAACTGACGGTAATCTATGCAAAGTTGCATAGTTTCGTCCTTCTTTTTGACGAAGATGACAGGTGCCCCCCAGGGAGACACACTTGGTCGAATATGTTTTTTATCAATTAATTCTTTTAATCGCGATTTTAATTCATTAAGTTCCAATATGTTCATTCGATACGGGGCCTTTGAGCTAAATACTGCACCCGGTACTAGCTCAATGGTGAAATCCAATTCCATTTTCGGAGGTAATCCCGAAATTTCTTCTGGGAATACATCAACATATTATTTTAAGACTAGGATGTCTTCCACTTTTAATTTATCTGTTTTAATTTTACTTTCCTCATCAGTAATTGTTACTGCGTAAGATTTACATCCCTTTCTAACAGCTCTTTTAAGTTGTAAAGCAAAAATCTGTGTTACAATAGTTTTTCTAGGAATTCCTCTAACACTTACTGGTTTTTCATCATTGTTTAAACATGTGAAAGTTTTATCATAACAGTTTAGAATTACTCTATGTTGAGTCTAACCAGTCCATACCAATCAGCAAATCATAAGAACCAAGTGGCAAAACATTAAGTTTAACAACAGTTTCAAATTTATCCATAACTAATGCACATTCCTTCACAAAACAAGTTACTTTTCTTTTAACACCAGTGGCTAACTGAATTAACCATGAATTCTCAAACTTATCAACAAATAACTTAATTTTTTCTACTATATGAGGTGCAATATAACTGAGACTAGCTCCTAGATCAATCAAAATAGTTACAGGGGCCTGATTTATCATACCTTCTACTTCCACCATGGAAATCTAATATTCAGCTTGTCAGTTCTCCAAGGCTGCGTTGATTCTAGGCATGATCCTTGCTAGTTCCCCAATGGTCATTTCCTCCTATATAGTATGAATATTGCTAATAATCTTCTTCTAGTTTGGACAGACTGAAGCATAGTGTGGGCCATTACACTCCCAGCACTTGACAGGCTCTTTACGCTCAAAGTTCTTGGTAAAGTTTCCATGATTATTTGCAATTTCCTTACCTTTAGAACTATTCTGATTGTTGGGTGTATTGTTCCTATTTCCTTGGAAATTCTTATTATTATAATAGTTTTTGGCCTTATTGTTCTTGAAATTTTGTTAGGCACAAAATCCTTCTTCTTTTGTTCAAACTGATTATTATTTTTCTTAGCCTTCCAGTTGGCCAAGCTTTCTTTCTTCCGATTCTGCTCAAAACAAAAGTTAGCCTTTCTCATAGCTTCCTCCAAGGTCTTTGGGTTATCATATTCAATTCTATCTTTAATATGATAAAGTAGACAGCTAAGGAATCGTTGTACCTTTGGTTTCTCATCTACAAGACATGGTACATACCTAAGTAGACTTAAGAACTTGCTGTTCAGATCCTTCATTGTCATTGAACCTAACTTCAGTTCATAAAACTCTTTGGCTCTCTCCTCATAATAATGCTCAGACAGGAATTTCTTTTTGAAATACCTCTTAAAGGTACTCCAGTTAACATCTTTTTCCTTAATACCCTTAACTCTCTTCAAGTCCTACCACCAAATGTCAGCCTTTCCTGAGAGGTTATATATAGCCATTCTAGCCTTTAATTGGTTAGAATAATTATGTATTTGGAAGTACTTCTTCATCCCAGATAACCAGGATTCAGCTTCCTCCCCTTTCTCGGTCTCTACATTAAAGGTTGGTGGTTTTATCTTTTTGAATTCCCCGGAAATTTCCTCATAAGGTTTATATTTCCTCCTTTTAGTGTACAGATTGTCATCACTACTGTCACTATTAGTATGGTAATTTTTTTGTTCACCAAACACTTCAAAAGATGAACTACTTTCAGTTTTTGTATGTTTCATCTTTTTAGATTTTCGTTGATGACTGGCATCTTCTGATTCTAACCTTCTACCCCTACCCTCAGTTTGAAACTTTTTAATTAGGATCTGATTCAGCTCTTCTTGAGCCCTCAAAATCCTTTCATTTTCTCTTTACAGACTCCATTTCAGTTTTTAAGTCTTTTACAGTTTGTAACAACTCTGAGGAATTTGCAGTTAAATCCTCTGGTATAGGATCTCATGGTAAATTTCCCATTTCAGTAGCTGGAGACTCCTCCTTTGCATACTCTTCCAGCCTTTCCATACCTGACTGTTAAACTTCAGAAAAACAATTCTCTGTTGAATAACATTTAAAATAAAATACGTCAGCACAATAATTTAATTTACTGTTTTATGAAAGCTAGTTGGGCTTCATCAAGGCCTAGTGTTTGAACCTTGTGCTCTGATACCACATGTCAAAATCCCAAATTTTCACAAAAATTTAAAATTTTGAGACAACAATAAATGCTAAAACCTGCGGTCTACTAACAATTAATAATTTGCAATAAAAGAAACAGTCAGTAAATAGTTTCACTAAATCTTAACTAAATTAACTCGACAGTTCATTTTTGTAACAAGAATAAAATCTTCTTGCGTATTGTTTTACTTCAGTTTACTGATGAGTCCTTTCATGTCAAGTAGGTGGAATCTACTTTTGAATCCGGGGCTTACTTAGCAATCATGCTAACGCAGATGGTTACTGTTTCTTACAGGTTTACAGGTATGATCAAACGAGTACGTATTAAAAATTCTTTAAAGTAGCCAGCGGTATTTTATTTGCAATTAAAAAGATTAGTAATTAAGCTGCTAAACTTTAAACAGCTTCTGTGAGGTAAAACCATTTGGCTCCCTTCAGTTTTTCTTGTAATAATGTTCAAAAGTAAGTAACGACAATAAGATATGTTTGCGACTCCAAGAATTAGAATCTCAGTTACAAAGTATTTCTACTTTAGTTTATGTAAATTGTAATGTTATAATGATTGTTTTGACGGTATTTATGCAATAGTACATTATCTTATCTATGTAATAACTTACTCACATTTCGCTTCTGTGAGATAACTTACAGCTTGTTAACCTTTGGACAGTATAAGTTCGATTGTGCAAACTGAAAACCATAATTCCTTCATACATAATATCATTGTTTGCCTACACTTTAATTTCATGTCGAACCATGAGGTTCTAATAACTTCTGGACTCAATAGATTCATTCCTATTCAATTTCTTAATTTTCTATTATACTTCTCTTGAATTACATGACTGTCTACAAACAGTTTATCTGAGATTGATGTTCTTGAAACAAGTCGACTTTCTAGTTATCTTGTTTAGTTCTATAACTACTTTACTACCCAATTGACTTGGTGAATCTTTAGTAATTTCCAAGTTGAGTCGTAACCACAATCCATCAAAGTATTGTCGCTTTGAACTATGTAACATAGTTTCATAATAGTGTTCTTACAATACGTTTTGTTCACTTCATAGTTCTGCTATCAATGAGTTATTAGTTCTTATGTGACTGATAAACATGCATACTCTATCTGTAAATAGACATTCAGTCTATATCTAGCTCAAGGTTATAAACATGTTTAGATTAGAGTTTATGATTCTCTAACTATTACATTATGCCATTTATAAAAATTATAACTTGTATTATCCTTTTATAAGAGATTTACCATGTATAAACTATAATCTTTGTACAAAAGAAAACTATAGTTGATCGGCGATTAGCATGAGCTCTCCCATAAAACATTTGATCTCTTATCTATAGTAAGGAAAATGTTTAAAGAAAAGAAATGCAACCATGCAATTCGTAATTGTGATGTTATGATACAATAACATAAGGTTAATGGTGAAATGAGTTTAATGTATAAACAAAACTGGGCTTTAACTAAGGTTTAAAAGTGACACTACAAGCTAGGTCAACGTAATCATATGTTAATATTCTATCACTACACTAGCATATGATATGGTGCACGAAAATATCGATTTGCATGGCAATTATTTGGTTGATATCATAGTTTAAACCTTGTTCCGATGATTTAATAATTGGATTTCAAATTATGCATGCACTATAGGGAACGATCCCTTGCATGGTTTGGTTTGATGACCACGTGGTTGTCTCCTGAACAAGCGTGGGAGATATAAGACACTACTGTATCCCTAACCCTTATCAGTCTTCCCCACAGTTTGCGCTGGCCCTTGAGGCTGCTCTGCTTGGCTTCAATGGCGGCCGTCGGTCCTCCTTGCTCCGGTTGTCTTGTGTCTTGGTTCAGTGCTGCATTTGTCACCGGTGTGTGGTTTTAAAATCCATTCTCAATTGCTGGGTTCTCACTCTGCAACTTGTGAATATTATCGTTTCTCTTGGCTTGTTGTCTACTTCAGTTACCTTTTGTTGTTCTCATGGCTCACCATTGCGTGAGGGTTACACTTGTAGGCTGTTGAGTCTTTTAGTTTGGCAAAGCCTGTAGGTGACAGTGCTTCTATGAAACTGTTCGTTGTTCTCCACTAACAGGTAAATAATAAACTTAGATTTCATTTTCTTCGCTACAAGTGCTTTGTTGTTACTGTGGTTTAAATAGGTATTTAATAACTGACAGAGGTCTTTTACAATGTTGCAGGTGCTTGCCACTGAATACTTTTATAGTGAAGAAAAATAAACATTCCACCAACAAATGTCGTGGCTCATGGTTTGATTCGAGTAAGCCCCGTGGTCCATGTGTTGGGTTTTCACCCTACTTGTATCAGCGTGTCAATGGAATCACCGAGGGTTTGGGGAAACCCTCCCTCGACTTGCCAAGAGTTATGTTGTTTGTTTTTACAGGTTGTTTGTTGTAATACTCAGTATCAAACCCTCGCTAGTCAATGGGTAGACTCGGTTTAACTGAGCAATGTATTTAGTTTGATGTTGGATTTACGGCATGTTTAAAATATTAGTTTTGTAAAGACAGTCTGTCTTCAAACTTGTTTTGGTTTATCAGATGTTTATATTATACTCTGTGTAATTTCAAGGTTTTACCCTTCTTAACTGTAAATGAAGTTTTATACTCTGTTTGAATTACTCTTTAAGGGTTTATAATTATAGTTCTTAAGACTGATACTTACAGTCATAATTTAATTCTTGCTTGTTTTTATTTAAAGTTATGAATTAGGGTTTATCCTATGGAAACCCTCATTTTGAAATAGATTATTCCAGTTTATAATAATTACAGTCTTTTTATTTGTCCTTAAAAGACTGTGAGTAAATTATATTAACCTGGTTATTTAATGGTTACATAATTTAATAAATTTGGTTTATTACTTCAATGTTTTGCTAATTGTAATTGTAATAATTATAAGGGTTTTTAAGCATGTACTTCGTCTTCACAGGTACACTCTGTTTGTATAAAAAGAAACAGTTTCTTTATAAGTACATTTTATATATGTAGATCAAAAATGTATTTCATTTCTATGTATAATTTTAGTTGGTTCTTTTAATGATTAAGAAGAACTATTCTTATGGTTAACCTACGTTACTAATGTATATAAGTATACAAATAAATTATGCTCAGAAGTATGAGCTAGGGTTTTTACCCATTTAACTTTTAAAGTAATAATTTCTGTATTGTTATTTTCTTAATTTGATTACTGTCACAAGATTTATTCAGTTTGTTTAAAAGAATTTCTAATTTATAAACAATATTGTTCATTGTTAATAACAATATTATTTGTATTAATAATATTCTTATCTGTGAACATTGTATTCTCTTAAGTTTATGTTTGCATTTATATATATTATTAAATAAGACTGAGAGCAGTCTATAATAATTGTGTTTATTTAATAAGATTATTTTTGTAAGCTTGGTGAAAGAAATAAGAACTTTCATACCTATCAATACTCCTTACATCTAATTTGTCTGTAAGTGTGTAAGGACAGTTCCTTATTAATAATATTTTATGCATAGGTTACTACTGTCTTTTAGTTATTTTAACTCTAAGAGAAAGAATACTGTAAGAGTTATTAGTTCTTATTTATTATATTCCTTATCTTAAATTAGTTTATTTTCAGAAATTAATTTGGTTACCAATACTTAATTAGCGTTCAGATAGTTGTAGGTAAATTAGCTAATACTATTTGGAAAAGAAATAAACTAAAGGAATTATATTTACATCTTTACTTAACATAAATAATAAGCATTCAACTGATATTTCTTTTTCTTCTGTTTCAGTGTGGATGTATAGTTTATACAAGAAGATACTGTGTAAAAGAATGAATTACATACTTGCATATACTACTATTAGTAAAATAATATGATTCTGTTCTTTTTCTAATATTCTAAATATATAGTCTAGTTCTAACAAAAACCCTACAAAACAGATTAATATTCTTTCTGGAAAAACAACTATCTACAGAAAGAAAAGATTTCAATACTCTGAAAAACCTAAGTACTCTATTCATTTCATATTCCTATCATGCTTCATTCATTTTAAACACACTACCTGTGCTAGAGTACGATCTGGTTTACTCCAGATGGGGAAAAACACAGGTAGGATTACTTTTCATCGAAGAACAGATTCAACATTTAAAATAGCTAAGACATTTCAAGCTTAACAGTTCACTATGTAACATATAAACCATTCATTATTTGTTCATACACAGATATAAACTTTAACACAGAAATTAAAAGATAGTAGAACCTGTTTTTAAAGCTGGATGACAACAGCATTGGGAGGCCGTTCCTCCCTACCAACTCCTGGAGAGGGCTCAAACAACGACTTCTCAGGACCCCCGAGCCTGTTCCGGGTCTCCTTGGCTGGGACTAGGTGGAGCAAACAACAAAGTACTAGTCCAAAGACTCAATACCAACTCTGCACACTGCAGCAAGATCTTACAGCTGAAAAGTTGTACTAGATCACTTTCCTGCAGTTTACCCCTCAAACACCTTCCTCAAAAATTCCCTTCCCCATGAATTCCTTGAAGTGCATTCACTTGAATGATTATTCTCCTAGAATGAGCAGCCTTAGCTCTCTTCAATGGGTACTTTTATTAAGATCGCCTAGGTCTTTTTGGGTTAGTTGTCATTAATTAAGCCACCTGCTCTGATCCCACTTTCTTGGGGGATCATGACCCCAAATGTAGAGAGGTTGCCACCTGCAACATTGGAAGTGTTTGAGGATGCTGCCACTTGTCTATTTTCTCTCCACCTAGTCTCCTCCACCAACTTGACAAGTAACACTCTTTTTAACAGCTCTCCCAAGCTGTTGTCTCCACTTTTATTTATTTAAAATTTAAATATTCAAAATTACATTCCACATCCTTGACTCTGTTGAGTCATCAGTTACAACTTAGCATTAAATTTAACATAATGTCTTGGAATAAAATCAAAATAAGATAATATTATTTTGCAAAATTGGGGCATATGACAATTCAATTGATTACATATCATTATGTCTTTACCAATCTAGTTGATTTGTGGTTGTAGGAAAAACTTTTGCTTCAACTCTAACTTTTTTCACCTCACTGATATTGGGAAATGAGCCAGGCCGGAGTGATAAAAAAAACAAATGCAAGGGTAATTGATTCTGATACCCTAGTGATGATTGAAGACAATAAAAATAAAAATTTTGGTGTTTCACCCTCAATAATAGAGACATTGGAGACCTGTCAAATGCAAGAACTGAATGGAGCAACTATTGTTGATATGCCTCTGATGGAATCGATGATTCACAATAGAAGGTGTGTTTCATCCTCGATAAATGGGGCAGAGCAAAGTTATAAGAAACAAGAAACTGAAGGGACAACTCTTGGAATCCAAGTGATGGAAGATAACAACCATATTAAAATTGGTGTTGTCAAAACAAGTAAGAGACAAGCAAAAAAGAGAAATTTTGAAGATGATCAGCAAGCAACATTGTTTGTAAAGTGGTGAAGAACATAACATTTGTAATGATATGGAATTGTTATCATATTATTCTATTAAGAGACATTTTTTTATGATATTTTGAACATTGTTGGATATAGATTTGAAAAGGTCTAATATTGTATGCACCTATAAACATTGTATTTACCTTTCTCTATGGAAAAACAATCTTGGAGTCTTTTGAGAAAAAAAAACATTTACATAGATTTCGTCGTAAATTCATTCTATTATGGTGTGTTCCCATACATGTGCAGTTTTATTTTACCCCATAAAAGAACAGTATAATTGTTATTTCATAGAAATGAAATCGATCACAATTGTCGACTGTTACTACCGAAATTCACCAAGTCATCATAGACAATATATGAAAAATGATATTTAAACTATTTGGACACTTGCAAATGCTCTAAACATTCCCTGAGTATATAAGCAAATGAACACATTTTCTATCACTCATTAATGTACAACTTAAGCAATGGAATAAATTATCTGTCACTCACTAAAGTACAACCAGAGAAAAAAGAAAGACAACTAAAAACGAGCTAGAATTTAGAAAACTCCATCATGCAAAAAAATCATTTTAATTATCTGGCGATAAATACAATTATACAATTATTTTTACATGTCTAGCATGTTTATGAGATGTCTTCAATAACTCCTCTTGAGCATGTGAAAAATCTGTATGGTATATCTTGCCTTTCGTAGAAGACTCTAATTCTCCGGAAGCTGTAGGAGGCAATGTTTGTAATTTGGTTTCAAGCTCTTTAATTTTTTGTGTAGTTTTTTTTTTTTAATTTGCAAGAAAGACACTATTTTCTCCTATTAGCCTCTTCAACTTATCGACATTGTTCTTATACTTCTTTGATTCGTTTTCTTCCTTACCTTCCAATTCTCATGTTTTATGGTTCAACTGGTTGGTAACTACAACCAATTAATCTTCCAGTTCCTTAATTTCTTTCTCCTGCTTTTCTGCCCTCAACTCTGTCTCATTAGGAATGACTAGAATCGCTATAGTGATAGCAACTAGACCATGTAATTCCTTCTGCAAATCAACAATTTTGGATTTAAGTGTTTGAATTTCCATATCACATCCCAAATGCTAAACTTTTCAGCCCACCAAGAATTTTGATTCTAGCTCTCTTGTTTTTGCATCCTTTTCAAACATCTCCTCTTTAATTTGTTTATATAATGGTTATGAACCAAAAAAATCACCTAGAGCAAATCTCATTGAGAAGCATTCCTATAGCATCTTCTCTCGTTTTGCTAAGCACTTCTCTCGCTCTTCTAAGGACATTGTAACTATAGGAGTTTTTCTCTTTCCACCTTTACCTTTGCCTCTTTTGGTATCCTCATACTTGTATCATTTGGTACCCTTATCTTCATCCTCACCACCATTTGTACTGTGAAGGTGTTTTCCTCTCCTTTTCTTTTTAATTGCTAGTGCCTCGGAGATCCTTTCTAACATTTTTCCTTTGAGCTTATCAACTTGCTTAGAAATATTTTTTCTCAAACTATAAATTAATTATTCTAATTCTCCAACTTTTTGTTCATTCCTTTCCTCCCACTCTTTCATCTTCAACTGGTATTTCTATATTAAGTGTTCCTTTTCTTATACTTTCTTCTCCAATTCATGTCCATAACCCATTTATGTCTTTAATGGTGGTATATTGAGAACGGGTGGTCTTTTTTTCAACTCATATCTAAGTTCATCATATTCAACTTTTTGTTTTCCAAAGCCTCTGTAAACATAACCCTCATTGTCTCCATTTTCTTTCAATTTTCATCATTGATTTTGTCAAACTCTTTAGATAATTCTGCATACATTTCTTCTTTTGATTTTAAAATTATGTTCGCTTTCAATTGACTATCCACAACTGTCTTTTGCAACCATGATATTTGTTTGATACATTCTTTAATATTATTATCTTTTATCAAACACTCTTCCTCCAAATTTCCTGCAGAGGAAGCTTGTTCCTTGAAATGCTTCATTTTATCATACAGGTTGAAAACAAATGTACTATCAAAATTATATGATGGATTGTCTAAATGCATAGTGGAAGCCCTTGAATAAAAGATGAAAAAACAACCATACTCAATCGCCAATTGTTTTCGAGTAATTTTGTTAAGAACCTCTTGAGGAATGGAAAAGTTAGCACCAGTTTGTTCCATTGCAATATATGTAACCTCCTTCAAATGACCTTCATCTACATGTCTATGTATCTATTTTAAAGTCGTGGCAGTGTGAACTACATCAATGGTGAAAAAATTTGGATACTATTTTGGTGATTCATCATGGTGCTCAAAAAATTATACTGGAAATTTCTCGTTCTGCTCTAGAGACTGTCCTGGTAATTACTCATGGCAATAATGAGATTGTACTTAAAGTTTCTTGTTCTGCTTAGGAGATTGTCCTGGCAATTCATCATTATTTTCCATGGTATTATATTTCTGATAATATGCTTTATGAACATGTGGTTTTGGACAAGATATATTTTCATGTTGATTGATATCACCAGTATCTGTTTCAATAGCATGGGGTCTACATAAATCAATTATTTTTTGAAGTGTTCCTAGGAAACTAAATTTAACCTTCTTCAATTGGCTCTCTTGCAGGGCAAAGTGGATTTTCTTACCCAACAAATAAGGTATATCTATAGGTCTATATTCAACCCAATTTATGACTACCCTCATACATTCACCTGAAATGTCCTGCCTATGATGTTTCAAAATTTTCCCAAGGACAATCTGAATCAACGATTTGTATATTCCAAGAGGGACATCCTGCATTCTTAACCATTCCTTGGAACATATACAATTTGCCTACAAATTTTATTGGCCATCTGATTCTTCTCCAGTTTGGGGGTTTTCCAATAGCTAAAAATATCTCCCCCTCTGCGTGGAATTTTTGTTGCTTGGGAAACCAAATCAATGTTGAGATGTACCCTTGTCCCAAAAATTCTCAATTCCATTTTCACATAATCATAATTTAAAACTGGCTCGTCTATCTCCTCATTATCAAAATTGAACATTCCAAACAAAAATTCGAACACTCCTGCTTTCCTCAGGATAGTATCCATACCTGATGGCCAATTCTTTTCATCTCTCCATGTGTCAATACACTCCTGGATTTTTTTTATTGTGAACCTATCATCTGCTGATGCCCTTGTTTCAACTACGGTCACAGAAGAGGATTCTCGCATTTCAACTGCGCCTATGGTAGAGGATACCCATGTTTCAAGTGTGTCCATGGTTTTCTAGGATCAAAGCATAATTTATACATGCAAACTGTATTTCAGACTCAAAATTTGCACGCATAATGTATTTGAGAAACATAACAAAGCCATGGTGGAAGAGACTTACAAGTGTTTCCAAGTCAAAATTCATTACTTGGGCAAGCACATTTCCCTAGGATGACATCATATTTTTTATATTTTTTAAGGACTTGTCCTCAAAGGATGACATCGTTCGCTTGTTTTAATTTTTTATTTTATTGGCCATTATTGATTTTTTTAATCATTTTAATCATTTTTTTAGGAGCTGATATGATTTTTTTAATTACTGTTTTTTTAATTATTTTTATTTTTTGTTATGTTATGTTACTTTAATCAATGAGCCAATGGTGAAGTGCATTAATCATCCACCTACTAGATGGTATATTCATAACAAGTTTATCTCTATCAGGTAGGAAGTGGAGGGAAGTATCCCTAGGCCACTTGGAACAATTTTGTAATACTAGTCAAATTTTGCCAACGAGGGCATTTTCTGTCCACCTACAAGATTGTGTTTTCATAATAATTTTATCCCTAACTGGTAAGGAATTGCGAGCATTTCCCTAAGGCCATTTAGGCCATATTTAGGTGCAAAACAGGCTGAAAGGTTGTTTTGACGAGCCAATATATTATTCACCAGAGACTTTTTATACAACTTGAATAAATGGTCAAGTGCATTGATCACCCACCTATATTATGGTTCCTTAATAACAAGTTTATCTCTCTCAGGTAGGAAATTGCAGGAATTTTCCCAAGGCCACTTGAACCGGATTTTCAATACTTGTCAAATTTTAACGAGGGCATTTTTCTGGCATAGTGCAAAACAAGCTGAGTGGTTGTTTTGGCAGGCCAATATTTTCTTAGCCTTATACTTTTCTCCAAATATTATCAAATGTTCAAGTGTACAAATAATCCACCTACAAGATTATGTTTTTATAATAATTTTATCCCTAACTAGTGAGGAATTGCGGGCATTTCCCTAAGGCCATTTAGGCCATATTTAGGTGCAAAACAAGCTGAAAGGTTGTTTTGGCAGAAAAATATAATATTCACCAAAGACTTTTATACAACTTGAGTAAACAATCAAGTGCATTAATCACCACCTGCATTATGGTTCCTTAATAACAAGTTTCTATCTCTCAGGTAGGAAATGGAGGGCATTTTCCCAAGGCCACTTGAACCATATTTTCAATACTAGTCAAATTTTAACGAGGGCATTTTTGGCATAGTGCAAAACAAGCTTAGTGGTTGTTTTGGCAAGCCAATATTTTCTTAGCCTTATAATTTTCTTCAAATTTTATCCAATGGTCAAGTGTATAAATCATCCACCTACAAGATTATGTTTTCATATTAATTTATCCCTAACTGGTGAGGAATTGCGGACATTTCCCTAAGGCCATTTAGGCCATATTTAGGTGCAAAACAAGCTGAAAGGTTGTTTTGGCATGCCAATATAATATTCACGAGACTTTTTATACAACTTGAGTAAATGATCAAGTGCATTAATAATCAACCTACATTATGGTTCCTTAATAACAAGTTTCTCTCTCTCAGATAGGAAATGGCAAGCATTTTCCCAAGGCCACTTGAACCAGATTTCAATACTTGTCAAGTTTTAACGAGGGCATTTTCTGGCATAGTGCAAAACAAGTTGAGTGGTTTTTTTCACAGGCCAATATTATTCTTAACCTTAGGCTTTTTTTCTAAAAATGAACCAATGGTCAAGTGTATAAATCACCCACCTACAAGATTTTGCTTTCATAATATATCCCTAACTAGTGAGGGATTGCAGGCATTTCCCTAAGGCCATTTAGGCCATATTTAGGTGCAAAACAGGCTGAAAGGCTATTTTGGCAAGCCAATATAATATTCACTAGAGACTTTTTATACATCTTAAGTAAATGGTCAAGTGCATTAATCACCCACTTGCATTATGGTTCCTTAATAACAAGTTTCTCTCTCTCATGTAGGAAATGGCAGACATTTCCTCAAGGCCACTTGAACCAGATTTTCAATACTTGTCAAATTTTGACGAGGGCATTTTTTGGCATGATGCAAAACAGTCCGGGTGGCTGTTTTGGAAAGCAATATTTTCTTAACCTTAGACTTTTTTTCCAAAAATGAACCAATGGTAAAGTACATAAGCAATCCATCGGAAATCTTGTGTTTTCATAATAATTTTATCCCTCACCGGTGAGAAATTGCAAGCATTTCCCTAAGGCCTTTTATGCCATATTTAGGTGGAGGCCAATATAATCTTCACTAGAGATTGTTTATAAAAATTGAGTAAATGTTGTAGTGTATTAATAATCCACCTGCATGATGGTTCCTTCATTACAAGTTTCTCTCTCTCAGGTAGGAAATGGAGGGCATTTTTTCAAGGCCACTTGAACCATATTTTCAATACTTGTCAAATTTTAACACGGGAATTTTTTAACAAAGTGAAAACAAGCTGAGTGGTTGTTTTGGTAGGCCAATATTTTCTTAACCTTAGACTTTTCTCCAAATACTATCCAATGGTCAAGTGTGTAAATCATCCACTTGCAATATTATGTTTTCATAATAATTTTATCCCTCACTAGTGAGAAATGGTGGGAATTTTCCTAGGACCATTTAGGCCCTATTTAGGTGCAAAACAGGCTGAAAGGTTGTTTTCGCATGCCAATATAATATTCACTAGAGACTGTTTATCAAAATTGAGTCAATGGTGAAGTGAGTTAACCATCCTCCTGCATGATGGTTCCTACATAATAATTTTCCCTCTCTAAGGGAGGAGCTGGAGGGAATTTTACCAAGGCCACTTGGGCCAATGTTTATAATGGAGATCACTTTCTAGAATGGACCAAAATAGGTTGTTTGGTTTTTTTGGCAGGCCACTATCTTCTTGGCCATAGAATTTTTATAAATAATGAGTCAATGGTCAACTGTGTAAATTCTCCACCTAAAAGTTGATGCACTCACAATGTTGTTAGCCTTGCCAGGTGAGAAGTGTCGGGCATTTGCCTAAGCCCATTTAGGCTATTTTTAGGTGCAAAACATGTTGACTGGTTGTTTTTGGCAGGCCAATATATTCTTGACCAGAGACATTTTTCCAAAACTGAGACTATATTTAGGTGCATTATTCATCCACCTACAGGATGGTGATTTTAGAATAATTTTCTCTCTCATTGAGGAAATGGCGGTCATTTTCCCATAGCCACTTGAGTCAGTTTTCCAGTAATAACCAATTTCGTCAATTACAATTACTCAACCAAATTTCTGGGTATTTGCAAGTATGAAATTAAAATATAAAAAGTAGAGAATAATAAAAACTCACATTCTCCAATTTGAATCACTCAAGCAAGCCAAATATTGAAAACTATGTGTGAATTTTGGTGAACTAAGGCAGATTTTCGACAATTTTTCACAATAGCAATTTTAAGGATAAATTGAAAATATTGAATAGTGGGGTAGTGGTGAATGTTAAAACACGTCATGTTCAACTTGAATCATTCAATTTTATGATGTAATGTTCTTACTAGCACATGAAGAATGTTTTTATTGTTGTGTTAGATTAAATAATGTGAATTAAGTCCTTCAATAAAAAAGGTAAACAACCATTTAAGTTTTTCCCCATGAAAAATAATATTATATTTCAAGCATAAATTTAATGCATTCTTAACAATCTCTAATTTGGTCTATCAAAAGACCCCAATCTTCTTCAGCAGACAGAAAGTTCAAAATTATCAACACATTTGATCTTGGAGCAGCTACTAACATATAAAACCAGAGTGCATATACATATAAACTGTGCTTCATGTAACTGTCAAAAGGAAATATTGTCTACATAACTAAATGCTAAGGGAGAAAAACTATTTAGACTAGTCCAACGTTAATTTTAAATGGGTTTCCCCACAAAGATGAAGAAAATACCACTTTTGTTTGGTTTTAGTTTTTTGAAAGATCTACTTTATGTTTTATGTAAGTGCAGATATGAGTAGAGCATGTTTTGATGATTATAGAAGACTAAAATGAGTAGCTTTTAGGACATTTTGGAGACAGTACAACACCATGTTCTCAATAACCGATGGGCTACATAATGTATATCACTGTTTCAAACATTCAAATTTCATATGTCAAGAAAAATTTCATGGAAAATAAAACCCATTCATAACATAACATTAAAATACCATAATGATTGAATACAGGAAATAAATAATTTATATATACTAAATGATATAGCTCACCATACATATTACACCAAACAGTATCAAAAAAATTATTAATGAAAGGAAAAATGTTTACAAATCCAAATGGGGTACACCAGTCCTCATCCCTAGTCCATAACAATGATGGATAGGATCCCATTGGTGTGAATCCCATGAAAAATGTACTTGTACACGAGGTTGTAGGCTATTATACCAATAGCGCAATCTAAATTTTGGTCCCACTTTCCACTTACCAAGAGGTTGAGTCTAATCACTTGAGCCCGAAGTTGGATGAAATCTATCAGGAAAGTTGGCCATGTATAGAAAACTGCCTCCTTAATATTCTCATAGCCTTATATGTTGAACTCTAGAGAATTATTCTTCTTTACAATCCCATGAGGTACATAATGTATTGCAATTAGTTCAAAAGTATCCATGAAACTTTTATCTGAACAAGGAATTTCCACATAAAATTCACTACGTATAATGTTTCGAGACCTTATGTGATTGAAAATTTTGTAGGAAAAAAGATGAATATTGTGACGATGTACTCGATTGGGCTGGAATTGTCACATCCCCACCCTTCTACCGGTGAGAGGACGCAACTATAATGCTGACAATCCGGGAAACTAAGCCCCATGAATATAAAATAAAATGCATTGGAAATAAACATACACATATGCATAAATTACTATCAAACAGTGGAAGCATTTACATTTCATTCAACACATTAACATGTTCATCATATTTATAAATTAAACACAATTGCAAGAATTTAAACACAAGAGATACTTATCTTTAACAGAAGCTTGTCCCGCAACCAGCTACGTCGTTGCAATGCTCCACCCAACCATAGGCCAATGTGCTCATCAATCACTCAGCAACACCACCACCCTCGAGCTGGGCATGATTCCACAAGGAGTAAGGGGAAACTATCAGGCTCACACGTAGCCAAGGATATACAAAACTCAGCCAAGCCAACACAGTTGGGTTCATCAGGATAACAAGGAGTTGGAAAGGTTGGTTTCTAAGCTAGTGATCTCAATCCAAGAGCTATGGACACCTGCACCAGAACTAGCATGACTTATAAGATATCCAAACACACCCAACACAAGGAAGCATCCCCTTCTCTGCTATGTAGTCTCTCGGGCCATGACTTCCATTCAGTGCTATTCAGGGGGTGCAGAGAAGAAATTCATCCCTCTAGCTCTGTATGTGAGGCTCCTACACACACTAGGTTTATCAAGCAGGTTCATACCCCATTTCCACTCCCAATTCAATACAAGCCAAAGCCAAAAGTTGCACCATAACACAATACGATTTATGGGTTGAGGAAAAATAGTTTGGCAACAAAATGAATTGCCAAGGTGGGTGAAAACAACCCCCTAACAACAATTTGTATCCCATGGATGTTTTGTCCCTAACGTGGCCAAAAACAAATTCAATACATGACAATTACAGTGATGGGCATGGACAAAAACGTCGTGGAAGCTAAAATCAGAAATGGTAAGTGGGTAAAACAGCCCCAAAAGCCAAAATCAATTTTCAACTTCGGAGAGGTGCAACAAAAACGTTGGGGAAGAAATCCACCCACGGATCATCACCAAAACGAAATTCCCAGTCTGAGGAGAATGAAGAAATGACTGCCCACGTGAGGTAAAAAACATAGCAAACCCAAAAACGAATGTCACACACAGAAAACTTCCAGTCGTTCGAGAGAACCCCAACGTGGATGACTGATGAAGAGGAAAATGTCTAGGAGCCCCAAAATCATGAATGAGAACACACAGCAGAAAAATCGTGAAGGTAAATCAACTCCCAAGCTTCACTGCATGAGGAAAAATGGAGAACATGGATGTATGGTCAAATGGGCATGTATTTTGGGTGTTAACTTGCCCCAAAAGTCAAAAACATTTTTCCCCAAAAATGGGTTTTCCCCAAATTTTAATTTCCTTCCCATACTCTTCTCATCCCCATGCAATAACTACTTCAACGAATTCCTAGCAGAATTAAATGATTGGGTGAATGAGACAAGAAAGGTTGTTGGTTGTTTGATGGGCTCTCCCATTGACATTTGGATTTTCTCCATTGGCCCCAAAAGTTAAATATTCCCCCCTCCATATCCTTAGGAAATCATGCCCCTTCTCATTATGGTTACATTGACATAGTTGTTTGTGGGTATTTTAATTAAAATACATATGTACATGGTGTCCATAATTATAACGTGTCTTGCTAGCACAAAATACCATCGGCAACGATTTTAATCGCCGGAACATAAAACGATAATCCATGGTGGAGATTTTAGCCTTTAGCTCCACGCCACGATTAATTACACTATGTACATCAAATACATTTAATGCAAACGAGGTCAAAACCGGGGTGTTACAAGAATACTCCGATATATGATGGCAATACATTGTCTGTTCCATATTCTATAGAGGCACATAATCTAGCAGCCACAACTTCATTGTCACTTTTTGTTGCAAGAAGTTGAAAATTGGTGTGCTTATCATCATTCGTAGCAATAAAACGACAAAAAAAAATTCTCTTTTTCGACTGTTGGTGCCCCACCTTTTAATAGAGCTCATAGTAAAGAAAACATCAACAATGCCTACAACCCAACAAAATATAAAATTAGATACTCTAAATAAATTTTGTATATATGAGTTGAAGAATATATATATAAAGATACACATGTATACCAACCATCAATTATTTCAGTTGGTATCAACAGATCGTGTTTTGTGTAGAACACCTCACGTGGATGCAAATTCATGCCTTCAGGAATATAGTGGCCTCTACCAAAAACATCTACATGATTTTCAAATATTCTTACTCAACAAAATATTCCACCAGTTGAAACATATACTAAACAATCCAACACTTCTATAGGATGTGGAATTTTTAATGACTCGTCTTTAGGCATTCCAAGCAACTTGTTGTAATTAATACAAACATACATGCCTTCCTTAATTGTAAAATCAAATGGATTTGTGCTACACACCAAAATCCCATCCATTTGAATGAATTTCTTTCTACCAATCTTAACAAAATGATCATTGTTAGTCAGTAGGGGAGTCACATATGAACAAGATCCCATATAAAACCCTTTGTTGATGACTGTAGTTGACTGTTTTTTATGATTTTCATCTGGCCCACTTGAAGTTAATTGTGATTTTATTTCAAAAAGTGAAGGATGGTGCACCATAATCTTTCCACTTTCATCTGCATACACCATTTGAACAGGAAGGACATCATCCATAGTATGTGACCATGTGTCATTAGTATTAACAGTGTAAATAATTGGACCATCACCATAAGGAACCAATGTTGTCAACTCTACATTTCATGTATGTGACTCATCTATAAATTTGCAGATAATGATTTCTTCTAAACCATTTTCTTCTTTAAGAAGAGCAATTGTATCAAAGTTTGGAGCCTTTCCCTTAGCATACTGTAGAGTTGAACGACCTTGGAGTTGATAAGGTATTTCCCTATCATTAGGGTGGTTCTCAACATCATCACTGCTGGATACATCATCATCACTCCAACAATCAATTTTTGCAAGTCTATATAATTTTCGTGACTTTTTTTATTGTATAGACAATTGTTGCTTCATTTTTCCTCTATTTTCTCGTTCAACACCCTATTTAGCAAGTATTCTAAAAACTTCTTCCACAACATATGGAGGCAATAACTTTCATTCTTTATGAGGCAATAGAACATGCTCTGTATTGAACATGAGAAAATTTATAAGAAGTAAAATTCTACAATCACGACATGAAGCCAAAATGACCTACACATGTTACACATGACATCTTAATTAGAAAGGAAGAGTGAAAAAACAGAATATTAATATAGGCATAATATAAATTCTAACCTTTGGTAAAAACCTTTAATCTCTTTTCTCCTTCCAACCAAGCTTTTTATATTGCATAAAGATGGTCCAAACTAGTTTCTGCAACAAATAATAAAGGGAAAAGTTAATTACTCTACATATACAGTATCTGATAAATAATTTTATAGACTGCTTAAATACAAAAATTGCATAGGGGTGGCATGGGGCAAGGGGTTATCTTTGACCCAGGTGGAAATATCATCTATTCTTATGCTTGGGGATTGGCAAAAAAAAATGAATAATCGAGCAGAATGGATTGGCTTTGAGGACTCTTGGATTGTCATCAATAAAATGTGCAACATTCAGGAAATGAGAGATATTGATCTTGAGAGAAAACATAAAAGAGTCTTATTCGTCATATTAGACTTGGAATTGGTAGAATTTAATCATATAAAATGAAACAACAATCAATTAGTTGGAAAGCGGTCCATTACTGCACTAGTCGATTAACATAAAATGAAAAAATGAATATTGTTACTCTATCATTGCGCCGCCAATTTTTTGCATAACATTTCAAGGCAATAAATTTAGGTTTGATCACAAACCACTTGATGGGTTCTTATATTTTGTTCAAGCAGAGTAAGAATGTAATTTTTTGAAACACAAAAAACTAGAAAAAAAAAATCCTTACCAGTCCTATCAATACACCTTGAATTTTCTCAGAGGACTTCAAGGCGGTCCAATTTGGTTTGATCAGAGACTTGATGCATTGAATTAGTTGGTTGATAAGCAGTCCATCACTACACCAGTCGATTAATAAAAAAAGAAAAAAAAATATTGTCAGATGATCACTATACCATGAATTTTTTTCATAAGATTTAAACGCAATCAATTTTCGTTCGATCTCATACCTGTTGATGGGTTTGTAGATTTTGTTCAGGTAGGGTAGGAATGTAAATTTTTTAAGCACATAAAACTGGAAAAAGATACTTACTAGTCATATCAATACACCATCGATTTTGTTCAGAGGATTTCAACACGGTCCAATTTGGTTTGATCTGAGAACTGGAGTTCACATATTTCATCAAACGGAGTAAGATCTAAAACACAACAAGACTTTGCATATTTTGTTCAGGGTAAGATATAAACAAAATATGTAAATTTTTTAAGCAATAGAGGGTTCCTCTGTGAGGCGTATTTTTTAAGCAATAAAATGTTCCGTTGTACTTACAATCAACATGGAAACATAAAACAAATTTGAAAAAATATAAACTAAGGCACATAAAATTGGATTTTTTTTTCATTACAAATTGATCACAATAACATCAGTTTTCTTCACTTTTCTTCAGAGGATTTCAACAAATTCCTATTTGGTTTGATCATAGACCAAGTGGTGGGCTCATAGATTTCAATCAAGCATGGTAGATTGAAAAAATACACAAATCTCGTTTGCAAACATATTTTTTTTTGGGGGGGGGGAAATAAAATTGGAGAGTATTTTTATTGTTACCTGCTTTTGAAAATTTTGAATTAACCCCACATCGAATCATGTTTCAAAATCACATTGTTTCTCATGCAACCAGAAAAAAAATTCATGGAGAAATAGGGGTTTAACTAATTACGTGATTAGTGATGTCAATTAAATTTTAATTCATTTATCATTTAGGATACATTTTGGAGGTGGTTATATTTTATGTAGGTTTGACTTGAAATAAGTATATTTTGATTGGTAACAACTCTATCTTAGTGGCTATGGGGGAGCAAGGGAGTGGTTTCGCAATGGAACAAGTCCCACAGGCCACAAATGCACAGAAAATCTAGAACCAAAAACATTTTCAAAGTTTCGGCAACATCGGTTCCAGATCTTGATCAAAACCGAAAGCAGCTCTTCATAAACGATCTGATACCATGTTCGGGTAGACAGGGTACTCCCAAAAGGCCGAACACCTAGAGAAACCACTTCACACAAATGAATCACAGATCAATACACCAATGTTTGTCACGTGGTTAAAACCCTCGAGAGGGAAACAGTCCACGGCCCCAGCCAAATAACTACTTGGAGCAATTTATTATGCAAAAGAAAGAAAGTTACATGAGCTTCTCATAATCAATCAACTAGCCAAGGACCCTCCATGCTCTTTAAATAGAGATCATGGACCAATCGGGTGTTAAGCCATGGATCAATGGTAGGTATGATCTAAGAGAAGTTGAACCGTCGGATCACTCTATGTCTAGAACATATCGTGACTGTCGGATTAGAATATTTACAAATGCACACTAATGCATACTAAAGAAACACACTTTTACCTAACGAATATATTACACAAGTTGATTTTAACTAACTGCTAAGTGTCTAAATATCTTAACATCTCCCCTTAAAAACAACTTGGGATAGTATTGAAGGATTTACAAAAGTGACACTATTAGGAGAAGAAAGGAGGCATTAGAGCCTATCCCCCTTTAAGGACACATTCCTGAACTCTTAACATAGACCGAAGTTTAGAAAACTTCACTTCTGTAAGAGACTTGGTGAAGATGTCTGCAACTTGATCATCTATAGGCCAATAGAGCACTTCAAAAACACGATCATGAACAAGATTTATGATGAAGTGCATGTGTAGCCCAATGTGTTTGTTGCGCTGATGTACAACTAGATCTTTGGCAAGGTTGATGGCACTTTGATTGTCGCACCAAAGTGGAGTAGGCTGTTGCTGCTCGAATCTAAACTCTGAAAGGATCTGTTGAAGCCATAAAGGTTCTTGACTGGCATTAACTGCGGCTCGATATTCTGCTTCTGCTGAAGAAAGAGCAAGAGATTTTTGTTTATTACGAGCCCAAGTGACAGGTCCAGATCCCAGACTGAAAACATAACCTGCAGTAGACTTTTGATCATCAGGATTACCGGCCCAATCTGAATCAGTAAAACCAACCAACAAAGATTCCCCCCCTGTATTGTAATGAATCCCAAACTGAATTGTACCTCGAATATATCGAAGTATTATTTTTGCTGCTTTCTAGTGAATTTCATGAGATGTTTACATATAACGGGAAACACGACCAATGACAAAGGAAGGTCAGGACGGGAATGAGTTAAGTATAAGAGACTACCAACAAGCTGATGATACAAGTCGCATCTGCTTCAGGGGAAGTACAAGTGGCAGAAAGTTTGACTCCAAACTGGAAGGAAGAAAGGGTTGGTTTACAATCTTCCATGTGAAAGCGACGAAGAAGGTCACAAGCATACTTAGACTGGGAAATAAAGATTCCTTCTTTGGTTTACAAGACTTGGAGACCAAGAAAATAATGCAAATGTCTTAAGTCTAACATTTCAAAATTTTGCTTTAAGACTGGATTTCACATGGGTTTTAAGTTTAGGGTCACTACCAGTAAGGATAAGATCATCAACATAAAGAACAAGTATGATGATATGGTTTCCTACTTTCTTGGTATAGACATTGGGGTCAGAACGACATCTAGAAAAACCAGTGTCAAGGAGAAAGCTATCCATTTTGGCATACCAAGCTCTAGGAGCTTGCTTAAGGCCATATAAGGATTTCTTAAGGAGATAGACAAGGCTAGAGTTATCCTGAACATATCCAGGAGGTTGTTACATGTAAATTTCCTCCTGTAAATCACCATGTAAAATGGAAGACTTAACATCCATTTAATGGAATTCCCAGTTATGTAAGGGTGCAAGGGAAAGAACAAGACGAATGGAATTCATTTTTGCGATAGGAGCAAAGGTTTCATTATAGTCAATCCTTTCAACTTGGGAAAAACTTTTGGCAACTAACCTTTCATTAAGTCTTTCAACACTCCCATCTAATGCATACTTAGTTCTGTAGATCCATTTACATATGACAAGTTTTTTTTCCTTTTGGAAGAGGAACAAGATCCCAACTATCGTTCGCCATTAAGGAACGGTATTCTTCATCCATAGCTGCATCCCAATTTGGATTTCCTAAAGCATTGTAGCCTAAAAGTGAAAAGTGCATATTTGTTGGATATTCAGAAAATGTAAAAGGTTATAGACTTCTTCAGCTATATTCTCATGATATAATCTTTAAAAGAGATGTTAAATTTGATGAAAATCTCGTGGCGGGTGTGCCACATTCTCATGATTATATCTGGTTAAGAAATATTTGAAACCAGAAAAGGAAGCAGATGGAAGAGGGCCACACAAGTCACTATGCACAAGCTCCAAGAGAATCGAGGCATGCCAAGAGGCACGTTTGTCAAAACTGTCTCGATGATGTTTTCCGAGTACACAACCGGAACAAACACCATCCTTACAAGATACCATCGAAAGACCAGTCACCATATTGTCTTACATAGTTGTTGCAATGAGTGATAATTTAAGTCACCAAATCGCTCATGCCAAAGTTTGCTCAAGTTATCACTATAAGCAATAAAAACTGAAGGAAAAGGTGATGACCCAAAGTTGTTAAATTTGTACAACCCGGTAATATCATCAACAGTTCCAGTAGCAATGACATTTTGAGGATTTTTAAAATCCTTGATTACAACTTGGTGAGAGGTAAACATCTTAGTTTTACTTTCACCCGAATGAGTAATTTGATAGACTGATAACAAATTGCAGAAAATTTTTGGAACACATAGTACATCATTGAAATGACCATTTTCTACTAGAACTGTTCTAAATCCTACAACACTTGGAGATTTATCATCACCAACAAATATTTGCTTGGTGTTACATTCATGCATAGTAGAAAATATGGCTTGATCCTTAACCATATTATGATAAGATGCTCTAGAATCAATGAGCCATTCATTTGAAGTAGAAGAAGAAGATGCAGTATAAGAGTAACCAGAAGCACAAAGTGCATGTCCATGAGAGGTAGACTCTGAAGACGAATCTAGGCTGATGTGGTGTTTCTTCATTGTTGCTTCTAAGGCTACCATATTCTTGAAACACTTAGATTCATCATGATTATCTTTCCCACAAAAATTGCAACGACGCTCAGTTTTCTTTCCTTTTGGCTTTGATCCTTTGTCATTTTAAAAAAAAGGAGCTAACTGAGAGAGTTTGGGACCCTTTGTTGTTTGGCTTATTATTGCGAAAATTTTGTTTCTTGGGAGGCTTGGACTTTTATTTCTGTTGGGACAACAAGGCTTTCTCAGATGCATCTGAATTGTTAATTATTCCAAGATGAATGAGCTTATCTTGCTATCTAATTAAGGAACCACAAAATGATTCAAGACTAGGCTCTTGATAGCTAGCTGCAGTCAAGGATTCTTTCATGGAATAAAATGTAGATACAAAAACAGAATATGTAGGTCCAAGTTTGGAAAGAATATGATAAATACATTGTTTGTTTTCTTTCTTAATCTTGCATTCTTCACATAAGAATCTAAGAGTTTTATACTTAGATAAATAGTCTTGAATGCATGAAAAGTCACTTGGATTCAAAGAAATCAACTCATTCTCAAGTCGATGACCTCAAATTTCATTATGTTTACCAAACACAGATTCCAACTTTTTCCAAGCTTTATCAGGTTCATCAATTCTAAATATGTGGAATTGCAAATCAGTAGAGATTGAAATCCCAATCAATCCACGAGCTTCATCACATCTATTTTTCCATTTAATTTTCTTATCATCATCAGTGGGTTCTGTTTCTGTTCCTGAAGTTATCTTGAAAAGTCCCCTACTTCGTAGAACATCCTCCATACGAGATTTCCATGAGAAATAGTTAGAACTTGTAAGTATAATATCACAAGGGGCGGCCATACTATAAAATAATGGCTAAAAGAATAGAAACTATCTCTCTATATGCAAAGAGCTCGAAAAAATATGCGGTTTAAAAAAAACGGCACTGAACACTGATTCTGGATGATGAAGCTATGCTTGATCAAAGAAAATGTTGAAGATGTCCCCAATAGTGACGTGGTAGATATTAACTTGACCAACTAAAAAAATAACCATTTTTCTCCCAAGATGAACCTTTGATAATCACTTACAAGAAAGTTGTTTTTTAAGTGAATCACTTTTGTAAAATTAGTGATGTTCACTTTTACAATAATGTTACTTTTAAATAGTGAGGCAATAAATTAAAAGACTTAAGTGACTCACTTTTTATTTTATTTTATTTATGTGAGATACACTTTTACAATAAAGTAACTTGAAAATAAAAATTGTATGCAATAAAAGTAACTTAATAATATTTGAACTCAAAACCTATTAAGGAAGAAAGCAACTTTGAATCAAGTGAGCTAAGTTTAATAGGTACGTAAAAGAATGGAAAGGAAAAGGGTTTTTTTTTTTACTCTTCTCTCTCGTTCTCCATGCTTGCTTTTTTTTTTGTTGCAAAACACAAAAAACAAAAACAAAAAAAACTTTTCCACTCTATGGGTGGGGTTAGATCTTGGTTAGCTTACCTGAAAAGTATGCATTTTCAAGTTTTCTATGGGAAAGATAATCATGATAAATTTAAGTGTTTCAAGAAGATGACAGCCTTAGAAGCAACAATGAAGAAGCACCGCATCAGCCTAGATTCGTCTTCAGAATCTACATCTCATGGACATGCACTTTGTGCTTTTGGTTACTCTTATACTGCATCTTCTTCTTCTACTTCAAATGAATGGCTCATTGATTTTGGAGCATCTTATCATATGGCTAAGGATCAAGCCATTTTTTCTACTATGCATGAATGTAACACCAAGCAAATATTTGTTGGTGATGATAGATCTCTAAGTGTTGTAGGATCTAGAACAGTTCCAGTAGAAAATGGTCATTTCAGTGATGTACTATGTGTTCTAAAAATTTCCAAATTTGTTATCAGTCTATCAAATTACTCATTCGGGTGAAAGTAAAACTGTGACGTTTACCCCTCACCAAGTTGTAATCAAGGATTTTAAAAATCCTCAAAATGTCATTGCTACTAGAACTGTTGATGATATTACCAGGTTGTACAAATTTAACAACTTTGGGTCATCACATTTTTCTTCAGTTTTTGTTGCTCATAGTGATAACTTGAGCAAACTTTGGCATGAGCAATTTGGTCACTTAAATTATCACTCATTGCAACAATTATGTAAAGACAATATGGTGATTGGTCTTTTGATGGTATCTTGCAAGGATGGTGTTTGTTCTGGTTGTGTACTCGGAAAACATCAACGAGACAGTTTTGACAAACGTGCCTCTTGGCACGCCTCGATTCCCTTGGAGCTTGTGCATAGTGACTTGTGTGGCCCTCTTCCATCTGCTTCATTTTTTTGTTTCAAATATTTTTTAACTTTCATTGATGACTACTCCAGACGCACTTAGGTTTACTTCCTAAAACTTAAGAGCAAAGTATTTAACATCTTTTTGGCCTACAAGGCCCTTGTTGAAAAACAATCTGATCATCAAATTATTAAGTTAAGATTTGACAATGGAGGGGAATATGTTAACAACAAGTTCACTACTTTTTGCACTGAACAAGGAATCCAACAACAACACATTGTTCCATATACACCACAACAAAATGGTGTAGTTGAACGGAAGAACTACACTTTAAAAGAAATGGCTAATTGTATGATCCAATTTAAGGGACTAAGTCTTCAATATTGGGCTGAGGTCATAAATTGTGCAAATTACATAGTTAATCGCACACCCATTAAAGTTTTACAAGGTATAACACCAGAAGAAGCATGGAGTAAAATTAAATCAGATGTAAGTCACTTTCATGTGTTTGGTTGTGAAGCATGGGCTCACATTCCGGATGAAAAACGGAAAGCATTGTAGCCTAAAAGTGAAAAGTGCATATTTGTTGGATATTCAGAAGATGTAAAAGGTTATAGACTTATTCAGCCACATTCTCATCATATAATCATTAGAAGAGATGTTAAATTTGATGAAAATCTCTTGGCCTACGAGCCTAACTTAGCAAGTGTGTCATCTTTGGCCTGCGAGCCTGATTCGGCTATTATGCCTTCTTCTTCTTCTTCCAACTTCCTTGACAGGTTTCCAACTCCAGTTTCTGATGATGACAGTGAGGATGGAAATACACCTCTGCCTGCTCATGTTTCTCCAATTGCATCAGCACCAATGCTTCCTCGATGGGTCCGTTCAACATGTGAAGTAGCTGGTGATTTTGCCGGTGATCCTATAGATCAACGTTGAACATGTTCTCAGTTTCAGTGAGCCTCTTCTCTTTTGGCTCAAGTTTTCGAGAATCATGATCTAGAAACTTTTGTAGAAGCTTCAGGAAATCCAAATCGGGATGCAGCTATGGATGAAGAATATCGTTCCTTAATGGCGAACGATACTTGGGATCTTGTTTCTCTTCCAAAAGGAAGAAAATTTGTCAGATGTAAATGGGCCTATAGAACTAAGTATGCATCAGATGGAAGTGTTGAAAGACTTGAGGCAAGGTTAGTTGCTAAATGCTTTTCCCAAGTTGAAGGGATTGACTATAATGAAACCTTTGCTCCTGTTGTAACAATGAATTCCATCTGCCTTGTTCTTTTCCTTGCAGCCTTACATAACTGGAAAGTCCATCAAATGGATGTCAAGTCTGCCTTTTTACATGGTGATTTACAGGAGGAAATTTACACAGAACAACCTCCTAGATATGTTCAAGATAACTCTAGCCTTGTCTGTCTCCTTAAGAAATCATTATATGGCCTTAAGCAAGCTCCTAGAGCTTGGTATGCCAAAATGGATAGCTTTCTCATTGACACTGGTTTTTCTAGATGTCATTCTGACCCAAATGTCTATACCAAGAAAGTAGGAAACCATCTCATCATACTTTTTCTTTATGTTGATGATCTTGTCCTTACTCGTAGTGACCCTAAACTTATAACCCATGTGAAATCCAGTCTTAAGCAAAATTTTGAAATGTCAGACTTAGGACATTTGCATTATTTTCTTGGTTTCCAAGTCTTGCAAACCAAAGAAGGAATCTTTCTTTCCCAGTCTAAGTATGCTTGTGACCTTCTTCGTCGCTTTCACATGGAAGATTGTAACCCAACCCATTCTCCCTTCCAGTCTGGAGTCAAACTTTCTGCCACTTGTACTTCCCTTGAAGTAGATACCACCTTGTATCGTTAGCTTGTTGGTAGTATCTTATACTTGACTCATTCCTATCCCGACCTTTCCTTTGACATTGGTCGTGTTGCCCATTATATGCAAACACCTCATGAAAGTCACTGGAAAGCAACAAAAAGAATACTTCGATATATTCGAGGTACAATTCAGTTTGGGATTCATTACAGTACATGGAGAAACCTTTGTTGGTTGGTTTCACTAACTCAGATTGGGCCGGCGATCCTGATGATCGAAAGTCTACTGCAGATTATGTTTTCAATCTGGGATCTGGACCTGTCACTTGGGCTCGTAAGAAACAACAAGCTCTTGCTCTTTCTTTAGCAGAAGCAGAATATCGAGCCGCAGTTAATGCTAGTCAGGAAACTTTATGGCTTCGACAGATCCTTTCAGAGTTTGGATTCGAGCAGCAGTAGCCTACTTCACTTTGGTGCGACAATCTAATTGCCATCAAGCTTGCCAAAGATCTAGTTCTACATCAGCGCAGCAAACACATTGAGCTACACATGCACTTCATCAGAAATCTTGTTCATGATTGTGTTATTGAAATGCTCTATTGGCCTACAGATGATCAAGTTGCAGACATCTTCATAAAGTCTCTTACAGAAGCGAAATTTTCTAAACTTCAATCTATGTTAGGAGTTTAGGAATGTGTCCTTAATGGGGGATAGGCTCTAATGCCTCCTTCCTTCTCCTAATAGTGTCACTTTTGTAAATCCTTCAATCCTATCTCAAGTTGTTCTTAAGGGGGGATGTTAGGATATTTAGACACTTGGGAGTCAGTTAAGATCAATTTGTGTAATATATCCATTAGGTAAAAGTGTGTTTCTTTAGTATGCATTTGTAAATATTCTAATCTGACGGTCACAATATGTTCTAGACATAGAGTGATCCGACGGTTCAACTTCTCTTAAATCATACCTGCCATTGATTCATGGCTTAACACCCGATTGGTCCATGATCTCTATTTAAAGAGCATGGAGGGTCTTTGGCTAGTTGATCGATTATGAGAAGCTCGTGTAACTTTCTTTCTTTTGCATAGTAAATTGCTCCAAGTAGCTATTTGGCTGGGGTCGTGGACTGTTTCCCTCTCGAGGGTTTTAACCACATGACAAACATTGGTGTATTGATCTGTGATTCATTTGTGCGAAGTGGTTGCTCTAGGTGTTCGGTCTTTTGGGAGCTGTTCCAAAACCTGCAGATGTTGATGAACATTTGAAACCTAGCACAAAGCCCTATCACCAGGAGTGGCAGTTAGTCTGCTTGTTTTATATATTCCCAGAGGTGCAGCAATTATACCATGTGGAGGTTATACTGATACTCCAACACCCTGCCTCCGGCATAGCTCAGGGGAATTGAACCTGAGACCTATACTCTGATACCATGTTCGGGTACACAGGGTACTCTCAAAAAGACCAAACACTTAGAGCAACCACTTCACACAAATGAATCACAGATCAATACACCAATTTTTGTCACGTGGTTAAAACCCCCGAGAGGAAAACAGTCCATGGCCCTAGCCAAATAGCTACTTGGAGCAATTTATTATGCAAAAAAAAAAAAGTTACATGAGCTTCTTATAATCGATCAAGTAGCCAAGGACCCTCCATGCTATTTAAATAGAGATCATGGACCAATCGGGTGTTAAGCCACGGATCAATGGTAGGTATAATCTAAGAGAAGTTGAACCATCGGATCACTCTATGTCTAGAACATATCGTGACCATCGAATCAGAATATTTACAAATGCATACTAAAGAAACACACTTTTACCTAATGGATATATCACACAAGTTGATTTTAACTAACTCCTAAGTGTGTAAATAAGAATATATTGTCCAAAGGTTAAGCACACATAAAAGCAAGATAACATACTTGAATTAACAAACTAGCTTTATTAACTATCAATTTAGAATTACAAGTGATCTATGAAATTCCAACACCCAATAATGAGCATAGAACTTGACTTTTAAGGTCTTGGTCTATTCCTTCAACCTAAGTATACACACTATTTAAGGTCTATTTGACTCATGCACATAAATAAGTAAAGGCATATTAGACTATTGTACAAACTTCCTAAGCATGCACATTATGGAACAAAGAAATGCATATCCAAACCAATTTTACTAAAGCGCATTTCCAAATACACTCGGCCTACATTTCCTACCCCTGAGTCTCACACATGCCTCTACGATCATATACATCTATTATACTAGGTGGCCAAATAGATGCATGTATTACTCTACTCAACAAGTTATTTAATAAGAGTGAGTCTTCCCTTTATACGTGTCTTTATCGACTAATAGATGCATGAGTAAAAAATGGTTATGAAGCTAACATTTAGTTTCACTACGTTTTATTATGGGTGTCGCTTGCAATTGTGCACTGAAATGGAATTTGTACTCAATGTATACTGAACATGTGAGAGAGGGCACTTTTATGGTTGAAACCATAGTAGCATAATTGATTTGTATTGGAACTTTTTGTACTGAAATTAAAAAAGAGTTTAAAAATAGCCAAATATTAAGCATAATATCAAACACATATTATAAAGTAAGAATTATTTAAATTTTATTGTTTTATTTTCAATTTGATCTCACCATGTAATTGGACACTTGGCTTAGTGTTAGTTTTACTTTTCAAAGGCTTAAATCTTAAAACTTTAAAATATATATTTTGTTTTAGATTTTAGTTAAATATCATACTAGTTGTTATATTAGATTTACTTTTATTTTATAATATGAATATTAGTTTTTATATTAGATTTACTTTTATTTTATAATATAAATATAATGGTAATTAGTTATAAAATTAAATTTTAGTTAGCCTAATAATTTTTTGAATATATTATTAGAAATTGGTTTGATTATTTTATGATTTATTTTTTGTATTTTAATTATTTAATATGTTTATATTTAAATTATAAATAGATTATTAGAGTTAAATATTTTATGATTTATATTTCAAATTATTTTTAATGAAAAAATGTTACATGCAAATATTGAATGATTTATTTATATTTAATAATTTTCTAAAATTTGAAAAATATATTTTTTAATTTATAAACAATCTACTTTCTTTCTTTTTTACTTCATTATTTCATTAAGTATTTTTTCTTTTGTAATCGTAATTTCTACTAGAATTATGCTACTAAACCATAGTTAAAAAAATATAAATTTTTAAAGCATACAAAATATCATAAAGAATTAGTAATCCAAACATAATAATTAAGTGTAATCTACATGTATGCATTTAACTGCAGGTTCAACCCAAAAACCACTACAGGTTCAACTCCCAAAACCCAATAATTACTACCTCACACCATGCAAGCATGCGCCCTTCTTTGCATAAACTCACCATAACTTTGTTTGAGGTACTTGCCTACCTATGAAACAGGACATGTCCCTTAGGGGTACAATGTCCTTATTTGACATGTTCCTAGGACATGTGTATGTGTATGACACATGGCCATTAAAAGAAAACATTTTTTTCAATGTGTTTTCTCACTCACTAACTGTAGGGAAAGAGCTGTCACAGTCTCTTTTTGTGCAGGTAAAAGATAAAATAGAGATTTGTCACTATTTCACATGTTGTTAAGATACGTGTCACACTCTAAAACATTTTCTTCAATATGTGTTTTGACACTTTTGGCTGTAGTGAAAGAACTGTCATTTCTCTTTGCAATGTGTGTTCTCACTTTTGGCTGTAGTGAAAGAGCTGTCTAAGTCTCTCTGCAGTTAAAAAGTAAAAGGGAGATTTTAAGTGTTTTGCCAATGTTATATTTTCTAAAATAATTTTGACTCTTTATGTCTATATTTTCCATGTACTATGTTTTCCATATACTCCGTGTCCTTGAGGTGACTTGGATTTTCTCAGTAGGCATAACCCTACCTGGAACATTCCCCACCCACAATGTTGTTTCAACATGTCAAATCTACTACTGTGTTGACTGGGCGTGGATCAGTCCTTTCCTTGCTCTTTTGAACACGGATTTTCTTCTATTTGTCTTAAAGATAGCAATCGAAGATCATTGCAGCCCCATGCGAATCTTTGCATGTTTGAGCTATTCTGCAGTTTAAATGATAAAAGAAACAAGGTTAATAGGTTTTAAACAATTTGCTATTGAAAACTGGGTACACAGCTATCATCCAATTTTATATCCCGATTCATGAATTTTCAAATTTCAGCTGCATCAAATTCTGTATTCAACAAATGTTGGGAAGATGATTCAAAAAGTTCCACATCACACTTTCCATCAGCAATAATATCCTTTTCCGAAACTTTGCCAAGCCAACCTCTTGATGGGATAGATTTTTAGACTTCTTTGGTCTTCCAGCATCTTGCAGGTCTTCTGAATTGTCAAATTCACCACTTTCTTCATCATTGTCACCATATTCAATATTACATGAACCCTTACTAGTAAAGCCACATTTTCAAACACTTTCACCGGCCCTTCTATCATACTGAGCAGTTGAAGCCATTGCCAAACAAATATCTAGAAAAGGAATTGTGGCTGTTAAGAGTCGTCCATAGATGGGAACATGACCACCCATGCTGTATCATAACAAGAAGGAAATGCCTGTATGTTCTCTACTTCTGGGAACAATCCCTTTTTTCCTCAAAATAAGTTCTTCTGCCTTGTTTTCCTTCTCATTTAGAACCTTGGAGACAGATTTATGGGATACAGAACTCAAGTGGGTTTAACATAAGCCACAGTCAAATCTCCTTTTCTGAAAAAATGTCAAATCAGAAAATCCATGATGCAAAGATAATGTAAGACATAACCCTGCAAATTGTAGATTGACCATCAAAACCTCCTCCATTTGATATCCCTTGGACAAATCTGGTGTTTAACGGGACCGAGGATACATAATCTATTATTATACTTACTACCTACTTCCACTCATTTATTGTCAGGCATTAAACTGCTTCAATATGCAACTGCCTATGTCTTAAGCTAAGCAATGCATGCTAAAGTTCATGAGAAACGCCTTCTGAGCATCTACTTCAATTATAGAACCCCATATTCATTTTGAATTGGTAACAGCAGCCCTTTTTATTGCAATTCAGTTTGCCACCTGACAAGGAAAACACCTTTCTTATATTTGTAGACTTATACTATAGTCAAATCTACCACACACAAGTGGTAAGTCATTTGGCTATCCACTACTAATGGTATTCCTTGCTCTGAACATGGTCAGTTAATTGTTTAGGCTTGGGCCAAGCAACTAACATGTTAACTATCTAAATGAATTCCTCACAATACCTGTCTGGCTATTATTTAAACTCAGGCAAAACACTCTATGGCTTGAGATCCACCTCATTAACCACATAAATTAAGCCAAGGTGGAAAGATAGCATAGGAATTGTGAGATGATGCATTTATAACTTATAAAGCAGACTATCAACAGTGCTTGGATCTCACACCTATAATATTGTCTCTTAAGGAATTCCGCCGAGTAAAAGACTTAATCCCTTACCATATAAGGAAGATTTACCTTTGCTATGCTTAGGTAAGTCAAAGTGGCCTTACCTTCAGCCGGTACCATCTATCTATCGGCTTTCCAAGATGGCATTTTGTAGAAGAATACTTCAAACATGCTGGATCATTTTAATTTTCACATGTCAATTACAATGATTGAAAATTGTTTTCTTCAACTTTGTAGATGGAAATCCAAGAAAATAATACATTACAGAAACACAAGATCCCAAAACAATTATTCAAGAAAGCTCCCAAAAAGCTGAATCTTCAAATGATTAGAATCTGAAATTTTGATCTAGAAAGCTCGCAAAAAGCTGAATCATCAAATGATTAGAATCTGAAATTTTGATCTAGATAGTAGAATCATACTAAAGTTCAACCCTCTTCCCCAGGGAGTGGCTGTGGATTATACCAGGTGCAAGCCCTAGGTGATTTAACAGCATAGAAATGCCCCTCATAGCACGGTTGCTTAACCAGAGGACAGCTGTAAGTTACCATAAGCAGCCTTTCTGTTGAAAAAAGAAGAAAAAAAGTAGAATCATACTGCTAGTCAAATCAAGATTAGGTAATTGAAATCATACTGTAAGTTAAATTCACATTAGAAAAACTGAAAGGCATAATCAGTCATGCCCCTTTCTATTCAAGGTCAAAGCATTGTTCTAAGCATGAGTTACTGCATTCACAAACAGAAGTTCATGCCTTCATAAATAACATGGAAGAGATCAGCAATTGACAAATCCTAACAGCATGGTGAAAGGTCCTATGCTAATGATAAAGTGCATTAGCCATCTAACAAAGTAAACAATAGAAGCCAGTAGTCGTCAAATGTCACAAACAGAAATAACATAACATAACAGAAAGACCTTTTCAGATAAAAACGTTATGAACAAAACCATCATACTAAGATCAGATCCCAGTCCTAGTCAATGAAAGCAGATTATTTTTTAACCTATTTTCATATAAGATCGGAAGATCTACATACGAAGTCAAGAATTCCACTGTGTTTTTACTAACCCAAAGCATGAAGATTTATGATAGAAATAACATGACTTCCATCATCAGTTAATTTTGTAAACAACTCTTGCTCCATCTTCAGTTAATTTGATAAACAACTCTTGCTTCATACTTCATATGAGAGGCAGCTACATTCAGCAGTTCTTGAATTTGGAATCCGGATTCACAGCGTCACTTGCATTTTGAATCACTAATATGAGATGCATATAAATAAGAAACTGCTAATTAGTAAGTTACATATAACCTGGCATCCTTGATATGAGTATCCAGAAAACTCTTGACAAATTAAATTGCCTTGATTGAAGTAGTTGATATGGTACCCACACAGACGACCTCGTTTGAGAAAAAACTCACAACAAAAATAAACTCATATACATACAACCTCATCTATCAATGTGCTATAATGGATCTCCATATTCTTACAGTCGTGAACGTGGAGAAAATGGCCTTTTTAAACTGCCCATATTTACCGAAAAGGATAATGCTGGTGATGTGATCGAAGCATTTGATGCTGGAATACGCTCTTCATGCTGAATTTCCTGCTTATTAGATTCTTTTAAGCAGTTCTTCCCTTCAACTCTCGAGGCATATCCAGGAGCAGCAGCTTGAGACATACACAGAACTTCCCTTTCCGCATCCTCTACAATCTGAATGAAAGCAAAAACTTTAATCTGAGTTTTTTCCATTATAGATGCATCAGTAAAATAAGAATAATTAGGCCATATATGTTAATAACAAATCCAAAACCTCAACCCATTTATCAGGTAAAAATCAGATCTTCAGATCAAATTTAACAGAAAAATTCTAGGGTATATTTACTCAGTGAAACCATGTAATAGCATCTTAGTTCATGGGATATTAATGAATACCCCTAATTTTAGATATTGATAATTACCTACAAAAATCTTTTTGTTTATCCCCTCTACTATAAACCCCTTTTTATACCACAATACCTATAAACCCCCATACACTACTCCTCACCCTCCAATACCTGCAATATATTGACTTTATTTTCACAATTATAAAACTCTCTTTTATACATAATTATAAAAGTTTAAAACTCTTTTTTATGAATAAAGATGATAAGGTATTTCTCAACAAAGTGAATACCCTAGAAAAATCCTCAAAGATCAAATTGATATTGCAATTATCAGAAAGAGATATTAATGTCACCTAAACTAAATTTAGAAAAAACCTCGAAGATTAAATTGATATTGCAATTATCAGAAAGAGATATTAATGTCACCTAAACTAAATTTAAACAAAATTTTGGAAGACAAGCTACAACTTTGGGTTTTTTTAACCCACATGAAATATTGAGGCACAAAATCATCTGGATGACAGCTAAAGTTTATAGCTTATGGATTACTGTCTCTTCAAATCATCGAAAAGAGGGGCATTCAATTGCAAATGGCTCAGGATACTTTTGATATGGAATTCCTTCACAAGTTCTACAGAAATACAGCCCGCTAAGATTGCACTCGAAGTCTGAGGTGGGTTATTTTGTGCTCATCATGTGATGTGGATTACATGGTTTCAATATAACAATGTGCACAATCTCTTATTTTATATGAACAAATCAGAAGGCAGTCAGATGAATTGATGCCAACCTTCCCAGTGTGACGGTGAGAAAGAGATGGTAATATCTCTACAAATCGGCTCTTAATTCGCTGCATAGCATCCTTAGTCACTCCCTGAGCTGCATGGGTCATGTCTTTTATAATAGTTTCAACCGATTGTCGTGCATTATCAAGGGCTTCTGCTGGAATGGGAACGGCAGTCAGCTTGTCCATTAATCTCTCTTTCATATGAAAGAAGCTTCTCCTCATATCTGCAGCATATCCTTTGGAGGCTTCCAGAACACCAAACCCCTTGTTCCACAGCTGTAAGTGCTCTATCTTGGTCCCATAATCCTTACTATTAGTTTGAGACTTAACATGTCCATTAGCGACTTCTTCGTCTCCATTCTCCAGAGCATACGGATTACCCTGAACAATCTCATGATTCTCTCCCGGAGAAAATTTGCTCTGATTCTCCCTTCTCATAGCCACTTCTATCCCACTTGCATACTCTGGAGAATATAGCACCCCCTGATCAGAACCCTGTTTCAATTTTGTGTTTCTACCATTTTCCTCACTTATTCCATCTTGCTCCTGTTTGAGAGTATTTCCAGGAAGAGTAGCCTTAGATGAGCTGTGAGCAGGCCTCTGGCTTGAAGAAGGCGAATGGACTGTGAGCTTGACATTTCTGAAATTTAAGAATGCCATCGCTTTCCCTGATCAATACCCAATATGCCTTTTCTCTGGTTTTGGGCAAAATTGAAAGATCCATCAGCGTTACAAATCTTCATTACAAAATAAACATCCAATCCTACAATACCTACTGCCACATCTGTGTCTAAATAAAACCCAATTTGTTTTTCATCTGATAGACGGGCCCAATTTGTTAAAACCCTTGCACTATTACAGAGCTCAATGACAGAATTATAATCCATCAGGGCCCAATTAGTTTCCTATCTATCAAAATTTACAGATGCAAAAATATTTTTATGAAGAGGATTAATTGAGCAAGAAAATCATATGCCACAAATTAAGAAAGGTGTAAAACTAAAATCAATTCAAGGTCACTGTATAATCATTCGAAGCATTCAATATTATCTATACAATCTGAAATCTAATATTTCCTTCGGATCATGAATGTTATAGTTGAATCTGAATCTAAAGATTCAACCATGATTTTTTCTTGCAGGATTTTCTTTCCAGAACTTATGACGAATAAAAAGTAATTGGCATCTACAATTAATTTAAACTGAGTGACATCCATTGTTTTATTACCTGCAAACGTTCAATGTGAGGAATACCTGCAAACGTTCAATGTGAGGAAGAGTGGAAGTGAAAATTATCTGTTATGGCATCGCTATTCCCATATATATATATGCTGTGCTATGCACGATACCCACCCACAACAACAGTCGACCAGCTATCGGCATAGAATTGAATACAAGTGTCCAATACCCATGGGCTGTGGCTGTGCACTACTTAGCTGGCAGATAATGTCTAACTGATATCAAAAACATGTTTAACTGGGCTTATATTCAGAGGCTAATCCCAAGGGAACGACAAAATGTGTATGGCATAAATGGTCTCCAAGGGTACTCGGTTAACGATATCTGTATGGCGTGGCGTGGAATAAATTGTATTCAAACTGGCCTTCATTTTGGATGTTAATTTGGAAGGGATCCGATTTCAATTTCCATAAATGGGATTAAGATTTGGTGTAACCTAAATTATTAAATTATTGACTATTTGCATGAGGAAATGGGAAGGGATCGATTTCAATTTCGTCATAAATTTCCAAATGGGATTAAGATTTGGTGTAACCTGAATTATTGACCATGTGCATGAGGAAATGTAGTTTTAGGTTGCTGGATTGTATATTTATTTAGTTTACAATAAAAATGTAATTTGAATAATGAAAATTGTATGGCTGGATTTCGATCCAAAAGTAAAAATAGTTTATTGTTTAGTGTATTTTTTAAGATTTGGGGTGTGAGTAATGTGGAGTTTTTGAATCTATTTAATTAACTACTATAATTTTTAATTAATTTTGTTTATCAACTACAAGATTTTGAATGTAAATTTTGTATATAAAATAACATGTTTTCTAACTTATTAAGTAAAATGAAAACTCTGAGTTTCCAAACACTCTATCCCCACAATTATAACAACAATAACAAAATAGGTTCCAATTCCAACTTCCAATTCAATTAAATGTTTAATATTAGTAATTCTCCCAATTTTTCTCTCTCCTAAATTCACTTTTACCAAGTTTCTCCATTGCCTTCCTACCCCTTTGAAAACACAATGTGATGAGCAAAGCAAATTTCACATTAGCTTCAATTCACATTTAGCAAGTTACAATTTAGTCAAAATATAATAAAATATAAATTTATTATAAATATTATAGAGCAAGATAAGTTTCAATTACATCAAATCATATTTGGTAACATTTTGAAATCTTATCGCCTACTTAAATGAATTTAATTATAAAATGAGATAATAAGATTTTGAATTCTTATCGCCTAGTGAAATAAATTTATTTATAAAATGGGATGTAATTTGTAAGGTAAATGAATTTAATTGAAATGCAAACTAACACAGATTAATTACAAAAATATATTTTAATCCTTAGTACATCTATTATGCATCAAATTTAATAAGTAAGATATATTAAATAATAATAGTGTATGTGTGCAAGGTATGTATGCATAAATAATATACACAACTTGTGGGTGTACTAAAGATAACCATCACCACCTTTAAAGCATAGTTCATGAATAATCATAACCACACATGTAAGACAATGATAAGTAAAATACAATATTATACAATTTAACTAACTAAGTCAAAATACACCATACCAATTAAACATTTTACTCGTTTGTAATGAAATAAATGAGTCATTTAAACACAAAAGAAACCAAGTAAAAAACTAAAGTGATATATCTAATTCTCAAACAACATCCTTAACTGCTATGAATCATCCTTCCTTCCTAACCTACTTCAATCTTTCACATCTGATATGTTCTTTAGTTGGAAAATGTTAGAGTGTCAACTATATTGACCTAACCTCGGATATAAGTACTCATCAGTAGTATTGTCGATTATATCAACCTAACTTCCATAGCGGGAAATCAGTAGTCACCACCACACAACTTGGGGAGTGTGGCTTAACAAAACCCTCTCGACACTCCAGGTTTTGGAGGGTAATACCTCCACCCCTCCTAATGGAACTAAGGTCAACACCATATGAAAAATCATACTATGTTGATATTATCATTCTTGTAGTGGTGTCATCAAATGACTAGTTTGGGCACCCATGTTGTTGGTTTATCCCACAATATTGAGAAGGTGGGGGGGTGCGGTGAATCAATATTGTCCCTTTTAAAAAAATAAAATACACAAGAATCAACAATCAAGACACATATTTTCTCGTGGAAACCTCAAAGAGCAACCCACCAACACAAACTCATTAGTAAGATGAATTTTACAAAATTGTTTATTTGCTTCTACAGAAAGGATGAAAACACACCCTAGATTTTTTCTGCAACTACAGACTAGGATGCTACAACACCCCTATTGTTTTTTGTATGCTTCAACAGACAAGGATTCTATGACACCCTATTCTCTAGCTATGACTGGAAGGAGGCTTCAACCCCCTGTAGACCTATGGCCTGCCCTAACACCACCCTTCCACCCTAGACTGATGTTCTCAATCTTTTAGAACAATTGAAAAACTATTTACTTTGGACTCTATCAGACTTACTAATAGAGACCCTTTATTCTTTACACATTCATTCAATAAATACCTTTTACCTAATACCTACCAATGCATCTCTCCATAGCTGCGTTATTTCATTTTAGATCGTGACTTTTTACTTACAGACATACCTCTTCATCATCTACTTGTTCAACCGTCGCATCATTTCATCGTTAAGTTTTAGCAAATGCACAATTTCATTCTTCTCACAACTCATAATTAATTTTCACAACCCTGTTTATCCTTTTCTGGTGCTTCTGTAATCTTCTTCTCTAGATACAATCCGGACCATTGATCTTATGTCTGAATCTCTCCGGACCGTTGATCTACTCTGCAGATTTCCTCTTGAAATCGTATTTCCGCACCAGGTTTCTGTTTCAATGATTCCCAACCGTTAATCTTCATCGGGCTTCTACATGAGCGTCAATCTTCAGATTGCAGGATGTAACATTTCCCAAAACCGTATCTCGACTTTCCACAAACTTCTTTTCGCACTTCTTTTTCTGAACCGTTGATCTGTTTTAGCGGAACTAACTTTAGTCGTCTAATCTCTCTAGATTGCGGGATGCAAGATGCGGGATGTAACATTTCCCAAAATCATATCTCGAATTTCCGCAAGATTCTTTCTGCAACAATAATTCCACACCATTGATCTTCTGCGGGTGTTTTCTTAGCCGTCGATTTCCAGATTGCAGGATGCGGATTGCGGGTTCATAGAATATTTAAACATTATTTTTCGCAATTCCCTTTCCGTATTTTTTCTTTTGCACCGTAGATCTCTTTTGGTAGAACTAATCTTAGTCATCCGATCTTGATCTTTTACAGAGCTTCATCCTTCCTCCTATCTTTTGCAGAACTGATCCTCTGCCGTTGGATCTCATGTGGGATGCTTCATAAGCATTGATTTCATATCGAATTCGGATCTTACTATGACTTTGCAAATCTCCATGGTCTCTTTGCGGAAATCCTTTGCGATTGTTTCTAACAGTTTTGTCATTCATACTGCATCACTACTTCCACTCGACCGATGTTCTTTGTTTCATTAACCATTGTTTACATCATACTGTTGACAATGTCTTGGAATTCTTCAGATCAGTCATTCATGTTGTCTTATCATCCATGTCCATCTCATTCATCGCATATGTGTCATGCCACATTCTCAACTATGCCATGCCATGCCATTACTACCTTAGTTTTGTTGAGATTACAGCATCAGGAGTCATTCTCCAGTCTTGTAATTAATAGCAAGACAGTAGACTTGTGTAGTCCTACAAATATCCTCATCTGATTGAGGTGGTGATGTTGTAAATTCTTGTGAGTAATATCAAAACAGTAGGCTTGTGTAGTCCTACGAATATCCTCATATGAGTGTTGATACAGTAGGATTGTGTAGCCCTACGAATATCGTCATATGATTGAAGTGGTCATACAATAGGCTTGTATAGCCCTATGAATATTCTCATATGACTGAGGTGGACAATAGGCTTATGTAGCCCTACGAGTATCCTCATATGATTGAGGTGGGTAGTAGGCTTGTGTAGCCCTACGAGTATCCTCATACGATTGAGGTGGACAGTAGGCTTGTGTAGCCCTATGAATATCCTTATATGATTGAGGTGGACAATAGGCTTGTGTAGTCCTATGAATATCCTCATGTTGTGAGGTGGTGTACTTTACTATGTAAAGTAGATATACTATGTGATGTATGGCTAGTCATGGTCAACAGGTGCTACAAGTCTCCTTTAGGTATTATCTACCCCTAGAGTGATTTACTTTAGCATGTGACTATATGACCCAGGGCAATACATATGATCATATGTTTGGAAACGATCTTATGAGTATGATATGATAAAGATGATTATTTAATGAAAACGCATATGGACCATGCAAAGATATTTAATATAAGCACAGAGAAAGAGATAGAACTCGAATTGCATATGTTTCCCACCAAGTAAACTTGAATTGATTAGATATCAGTTGAGTATTAGTTATGGTAAACAAGTTCAGTTAATTAAGGAATCAACTCCTTAACTTATGCAAGTGATTGTTGGAAATAAACAATGATGAAGAAGCATTAGTTCTACTCGGTTACATTTAGTTACCGTTCAGTTACATTTAGTTCAGTTCAGTTACATTCAGTTACTGTTTAGTTACATTCAGTGCAATTCAGTTACATTCAGTTCTGTTAGTTACATTTTGTTCAGTTCAGTTACATTCAATTATGTTCAGTTCAGTTCAGTTCAGTTACACTCAGTTCCATTCAGTTGCATGTAGTACCGTTTTGTTCATCTCAGTCAACAACTCAGTTAGAGTTAGTTAATTAATGGAAGGCACATATCTTCTTGTGGAAAATAATTATGGAGTGCCACCTTAGCACTAGATGATGGGGGCGCATGATTGAAGATGGATCAGTGTTCAAAGTGTTAACAAGTTGTTGATACATGCAACCATTCTATTTTTGTTGTAAAACCTAATTTGACTTGTTATTAAAGTGCTATGCACTTGACAAGTTAGATACGGTGTTCCATTTGATCTCCACTCTCTGGTTCTCTCTGTGAAAGCAATCTGCTATTGTGTCGTAATCATTCTCTGCTAATAATCTATCATACTCTAAGATCGTTTGCTGGGTTTTTTATCCTTTGAATCAGTAGAGGGTTTTCCCAGGGTATATCTTGTGTTCTATGGTTTGATTTATGTCTTTAGATTATTGATGAGATTTATATGCACTATTATTATTATCTAAAGTTTTAAAGTTCAAGTCTCTTTATATTTTGCTCAATCACTAATAAGTCTTTCACTGAGTTTGTCCTGCCATCATATCCACTGGTTATTCCTTTGTCATTCATGACCACCTTTGACATCAATGACAACTATATACTCAACAATCTCCCCCTTTGGCATTGATGGCAACCTCTAAACATTCTCCCCCTTTGACAACAATGACAAAGAAACATTTCTGTCTGACAACTCCCCCTATCAGCATTTCTCCCCCTGAGATTGAGCTTTCTCCTCTTAGTAATTTTGTAACGGAACTACTTTCATTTTCTGTCTAAGATGCTCAAAGGCTTCCTTAGGTAGCGATTTGGTGAAAATGTTAGCAACCTGTTATTTTGTGTCAATGTATTCTGATTTGACAGCTTTTTGAGATACATGTTCTATTAGATAGTGATACTTGATTGGTATATGTTTTGTCTTAGAATGCATGATAGGATTTTTAGACATATTTATAGCACTAGTGTTATCACAGTTGATCACTATTGGATGTTCATAGTTTACAAGTAGATCTTCTAGGGTTTGTCTCATCCAAATAACTTGAGTGCAACATGAGGCGACAACAATATATTTTGCTTCTATTGTAGAGAGTGAAATGGAGGATTATTTTTTACTTGATCATGACACTAAACAATTTCCCAGAAAAACTGTTGCTCCACTAGTAATTTTTCGATCGTCAACACTTCCTTCCCAATCTGCATCAGTAAACGCTTTCAAGGTAAATTCTTGTTCTTTCAGATACCATAAACCATACTCCATAGTACCTTTTAGATATTTAAAAATCCTTTTTACTGTTGTTACATGTGTTTCTTTGGGAGCTGACTGGAATCTAGCTACCAATCCAACAGCTTGCATCACATCTGGTCTTGTGGTTGTCACATATAGCAGACTGCCATTCATGGATCTAAACATGGTATGATCTACTTCCAGAGATTCATCATCTTTACTTAACTTGCAGCTAATGACCATAAGAGTACCAACAGGTTTGGAATCTTCCATTTTAAACTTTTTCAACATATCTTTGATGTACTTAGTTTGAGAGATGAAAATTCCTTCGTCTATTTGGTAGACTTGCAATCCCAAAAAGAATGTAAATTCACCCAACATTGACATTTCGAATTCTTTCTTCATTTCAGAGGCAAAATCTACACTTAGGATTTGAAGATTGCTTCCAAAAATGATATCATCCAAATAGACAACAACAATGATCATATTTTTATCTTCGATTTTTAGGTAAAGATTACTTTCAGTTACTCCTCTTTTAAAAACTTCTTGTTTCAAGTAACTGTCTACTCTTGAAAACCATGCTCTTGGAGCTTGTCTGAGACCATAGAGTGCCTTTTTTAGTTTACAAACATAATCTTTGTTTTCAGACAAGAGAAGCCCTTCAGGTTGTTCAATATACACTTCTTCTTCTAGTTTGTCATTTAGGAATGTAAACTTGACATCCATTTGATATACTTTGAAGTTTTTATGGCATGACAGTGACAAAAACATTCTAATTGTTTCAAGTTGAGCTATAGGAGTGTCATGTACCCCAATTGCAATAACATTTTATGTTTAAGAAGACATTATATTTTATTTTTATTGTAATGTTTATGATTATTGACCAAGTGGGGTCAATGATGATTGTAATTAATTATGTTGAATATTTTATTAATTAATAAATAAAAGATGAGACAAATAGACTAAGGAGGTTGTTGAATGAGTGTCCAATGGCCCACAAGGTGGAATAGGCTGGGGTGAGAGCAAACTGACACATGGCAGCATTCTCAACCACTTCTAGCTGTTGTAGGGGGCAACTTCCCTAATTTTGTGGTCATGTTCCCCAAGAAAGTGGAACAAGAACAGATGGCTCATTAAGTGAAAAACTAACCAAAAGACCCAGGCATGCATATATTTACCCATCGAATTGAGCAGGAGGTTGTTTAATCATTACCTTGTGAAAATTCTAAAGTTGAGAATTGTGCACAAGAGATTCGATTCGGGGAAATGCAAACTTTGGTTTTGAGTGATTAAGACTGTTTCAGAACTAGTGCAGCTTGTTAGCTGAGTTCTTTACTGTTGAGGACAGAAGTACTGTTGTTAAGTACTTCTGTGGAGTTGCGGGGGTATTTAATCCCATCATTCACCCAGTGCTTTCAACCAGTGGACCAGTGTACAGGCTCGGGGGTCCTAAGACAAGCAGAGAGCTATCTTTAGGAAAGGTTGGGTGGAACGGGCTCCTTGGGTTGTTTGTCTCAACTAAAAGTTATCAGGTTCTAATGTGTTATTTTATTTATCTTATGCAAGTAAAGTCAATTAGAGGAAAATTGGGGTGTAAAATGGGCCTTATAAAAAAATGTGCCATGGATGAGTTGGATAGAGTTGGATTTTTTAAGTCAATAGAATTTCAATATCTTTGGTCAACCATTATGGTTGAATTGGACATATAATGCTTGTGTTATAATTTTATTTGACAATAGCTAACTCCATATCAACCTCACCTTGGTTAAGATCGTAAAACGATCATCTCGAAATACGATATATTTACTTGAAATAATAAATATATAATATTTTATTTGATCACTACTTCCAACTCATTTAAAAAATAATTCTCGCATTAATTAAAATTATAGTGGAGACATTTTGAAATATTAAAATCATTTACTAATCAATATTTAAAAAACAAAACTAAATAGTATTTAAATTTAAAAGGACATCTTGAAATACTAAATAAAAATATTTAGTATTTTTAATATTATTCTCCATTTTTGGAGATACGGCTTTGTTCATAGTAAAAGTTTAATAATACATTATTACATTTACATTTCCCTTTGGTAAAAGTATAAGAAAAAAATTCTATCAATATTACATTTACACTAAAATTTGCAATTTTACATTTACATTTGAAATGGATAAACCAGAGTTCATGCGGCTTTGTTCATAGTAAAAGTTTAATAATACATTATGACATTTACATTTCCCTTTGGTAAAAGTATAAGAAAAAAATTCTATCAATATTACATTTACACTAAAATTTGCAATATTACATTTACATTAGAAATTTGCTATGCCATCTAACAATGTTTTTTTAATATTTAGAAATTTGCAATATTACATTTACACTATAAATTTTTTATTCCGTCTAACAATGTTTTTTCAATATTTTTTAGTAATAAAAACATTACAAATGGTTATCAAAATATAATGTATTTTTATAAAAAAATTATTAATGGTTATAAGCAAATTCATTGTTATATAAATGGAAATATTGAATAAATTTTCAATATTTTTATATATTTTAAATCTTTTAGATTTTTATTATAAATGTTATTTATTTTTTAAAAATTAAAATGATAATAAAAATTATTATATTTTTATATTTTATAATTTTATTATAAATATTATATATAAATTTTAAAAATCAATGAAAAAAATTATATAAGAATATATATGGTTTATTAGATTATATAAATTATAAGAACATATATTGTTTATTGTTTTTTAATGTATTATTTTTTATATAAATTAATATAAAATTAATATTAAAAAATATTAGTGATTTTTTTAAATTTTTTTTAATAATATTGTAATTATATTTTCCATTATAATTTAAATATGAATATATTTGAGTTTTGTATTTAATTAAATATATAAAAAGTAGCGGTACATTTATTTAAAAAAATTATAATATAAAATTTTAAAAATTCCTCTATAACATTTATTATGTGTGCACAAGAACCTAAATATTTCATTAATATTTTAAACCAATATCTCTTTACTCTACATTAACTAAACACATTTGTCAACTACCATTAATGAGACAATTTAGGTTGACTTTCATTAGATTTAATGTGACATGGCATATTTGTAGTGTGATGTGTTTTTTTTTATTACTTTCCTTAGGAGGCCCATTTTAGACCCCAAATTTCTTCTAATTTGAATGAAATGGGTAAAGTTATGTTTTATTATAAATTCTTAGATACTTACAACTGAAATAGACTGGTTTTAAGTCAATTTATTTGTATTTATTAAACTAGAATTAGATAAGATTATTTAATGAATAAAAATCCCTTTATGTATTTTTTCACTCATCATAAGACGAAGTACTCTAATACAGAAGGTTGAATTAGAAAAATGATTGTATAGAGATAAGATGTGTTTGAATCTGCTTTACTATTGATTGTTTAAAATATGAATGATCATAAGATCATAATACTTTTAATTTTAGAATCCTTATCATTTAATTAAAATTTGCTCTAAAAATATTATACAGATTTTATAAAGTAATCTTTTGTTACACAACTGTGAATCTATGCATAACTTAACACATCATTAATTTCCTCCTTCAGAATTTATCTATATGTTTATAAAACCTCTACAAAACACTTTAGACAACCTGGTATAGTAGAATTGTTATTACACGTGCAAGGTTTCATGAGTACAATAATAAACTAAATAATTACTGAAAAAAATAATTGAGTTGTTAACATTAATGAAGAATACTAGCACTATTTAAATATTATAATTACCTAAAGTAGAGTAAATAGTGAACAAGCAATAATAACCAAACAAACTCTTTTATTAATAAAGAAATAAACTGTTTGGTTTAAAAAACCCTAAAGTGTTTATTCCATTCAAAAAAACGATTAAAAAGTAAAATAGATTCTACCTTTAACTATTAACCCTACAAACTTTGTTAATCTAAAGCATTAGAACTGCTAAATAAAAACCAGAATCTAGTTTAATCATAAATAAAACCGCATTTAAAAATAAAAATAAAAATATCTAATAATTGCTAAATGGTTTTATCAAGTCACGACCGTAGCCATTTTCTACTTTCAGTTTAAGTTAAAATATAAAAACTCTTTATACACATTTTACTCTATGTGAGGAATATATTTAAAACAAAACATGTTTAACTATTTTCACGTATAGTTCCACAAGCTCGGTCTTTTTGCAGTAATTTATTGTAATAGAGTCTTCAAATCCTCTTTATATAAACTAAGAAATCCAATATAAGATTTAAGAACCAGAATGCCATATTATAACCAAAGCCACGAGAAAATTTATAGAGCTGAGCCAAAAGGGTCGAAAGAGCTTTATTGAAAGTGCTACAACTTAAACAAACGCCTTATCAAAACTTGGAACATAAATTTATTACCCTAATATCTTTATTTTACAAAAGCCATAGCTTGATGACAGGACCCCAAGGGTTAGAACAAATGGCCATGCGACCTCCTTTTTCATTCTTAATCAAAATAAAAAATGTATTCTAACACAGTAAACAAATATTACGCTGAATAGAAGTAACCACCATCAACTTTATTTGCAAAGGAAAACAACGAAGGGCACTCCAAGGTTATATGTCCGAGGCTTACCGAGGCTTTGGAGCCCAAAAAACCTTCAGCTTCAAGCTAAGCATTTCCTTTGTCAACTAGGAGTGGTGTGATTTCTCACCTATGCTCACAATTAAAATGGTTTCAGAACTATCAGTGAAAGCCTGGCATAATTTTTATAAAACAAAGAAAATTAAAATGTTGAAGGATTTATCGAAAATACTTACAGTGTTGATGATGAACTCTCGGTCACAGAAAGAAAGCCAAAACCTCAAACTCTATTAACACTTTAAGCCCCGAATATAATCCATGGTTGAATGTCGAGCTCATAAGAGAACCTCTAGCTCAAAAAGATGGAATTATACTTGAACCTCTCACCGACTAGCTGCCTCCTCAAAGAGTTCTAATGGTAATTGTTGCATAAGAGGTCGAAGGCCTGGCGACCACCTTTCCTCGCCAAAGTAAAAATCACAATGAAGACAAGCGAGATTTTAGGGTTTGAGTGTTATTGAAAATGTGTAGGGTTTAATGCCCAAAACCTCCGACAAGTAAAAACTTACCACGTGGAATCCACTTAAAAAGAAATTTTGGGGAGTTTGATATAGTTTAAAAATCCATCGCTTTCACCTTTCATTGTTTTTATAAACATAATAATATTACTTCATAAGACCAACTTAAATACATGGTGAAAGAATTTAAGCATTTGACAATTTGTTTAATAAATGTTTTCGAGTTAGGTTCAAACATAATGGGTTAGTCTGGTTAGATTTCATTTTATTATGCATCCATTTTAAACTAGGCTGGTTTACAATCTTACTCTCATAGTTAATTTTAGTGCAAGTCTTATGATCTTGGATTTGCTGCTAAGGCGTTTTCCAGTTTAATATGGTAAGTTTTCATAGTTATAAACTATATAGAATGTTTTAGGTTCCCAATAACTAGAAATGTAGGTATTCATATAGCATAAGATGAATAACTATTTATTGGTGAAAACAATGTACAAAATTTTGATGCAATATACTAATAATTACTTAAGATACAATAACATAAGATAGGGTTGTTAGTTTGAAGCTCGAGCTATTTTTCTTTTAGTTATTATTGTATGTTTAAATTGTTCTACCTTAGGTTTTTGAGTATCAAGTTTAACTATAAGTATGTAGGATAATCATATACATTCAGTCATTAAATTCAAAGTGCTTAGAACCAAATAATCTCATCTGTTACCTAGGAAGAGTAAAATTCGTTTAAATGTTAGCAACACTTCCACATCGATAATCTACACTTAAATTAGAGTCTAGGGCTTCCCTTCCTAACTTACTCTTTAGTATTTAAAGCTTTAATAATTTTTACACCATAACCTGGAGAAAGAGTTACCTATAAAAAACCTGTAAGAGCATCAAATATGCATTAGCTTGAGAAAGCTAAGTAATCCTCGGAAAAAACCTCAAAGCCCCTTAATAAGACAAGAAAAAAAAATATCAGAATCATGCACATACTAAAGAGTAAAAAGTTGATATGAATTCTTTAAGTCTGTAACTCTTTAACTTTCAACACTAAGAGAAATTATCAATAGATTGAATGATGTTAGTAGCAAATGTGATTTAAGTTAGTAAATATTTTTGTAGTCTATAGTTTCAGTTAGTTAAGAATGTTACTATTAAGTTTCTCTTTTTGTCATATCTCGATACCTACCTAAAGATAGTTGATAAACTAACATTATTAGGTTATAAATTAGCATTAAATGTCACATAGAAAAATTTTAAATTTTTGTGATTTCTGGAGTGTTACAAGGAGCATAAGTTTCTTCAAAATCAATACCTTCCACTTGGGCATACCCCTTACAAACCAGTCTTTCTTTGTTCCTTATTACTTGTCCATATTGATTGAACTTGTTTTTGAAAATCCATTTGGTTCCTACAATGTTCTTATCTTAAGGTCTTGGGACAAGTTCCCAGGTTTCATTTTTCTCAATTTGATCTAGTTCTTCATTCATGGCTTGGACCCATTCATCATTTTTGCTGGATTTTGTAAAGTTCTTGGGTTCTACTATTGAGAGTAGGGCTTGTTCCACATCTGGTAGTTGTATTCTTGTTTTGACTCCAAATTTTTTATCACCCATGATCTGTGACTCCGATTGATCCTTTTGTACCCTTTTAGAAGGAGTTTTAGTGTCAGGTCTAGGGAAGTCTTCATCATCTTCCTGTGTATCTTCCTTCTCTTTGTCTTCTTATTCGTTATGAATGCTCTTGTCCTTTTGCAAGTCTTTTATTTCATCATCACATGTATTTTCAATACTGTCAATATTTTTCTCTTGTGAAAATTGAACCCAGGTGTTAGAACAATTACACTCACAAAAATTGCCAATTACACACAAAGGAGACTGAATATGGAGCTGAACACTAATCTGTATTGAATAAGTGTACAATAGTCAACCTTGTGAAGTCATAGGCTGCCACAATAAATAATTACATGAGAGATTTGAATGCATAAGGATGCCATTCGAATTTGGTCAAAATCAAGCTTACTAAATCTAAGCAAATCCCCCGTAGGTGCATAAAGCAGTTTCCAAATCTGTCTAGGAGCTTATGAATTGGAAAAATCAATTAGGCAAGCTAATAGATGATGGAAGGACAACTCATAAATGCTTTTATTAGGAGAAAATAGTGGAGGATGATGAGGACAAAAAACAAGTTAACTTCACCTAGTCAAACTTTCCCAATTGCCTTAAAACTAAAAAAAAGCAGGCAATAAAGCAGAAAAAGCAGACATGCGCTAGGAAGGCTAGGAATAAAGCAGATTTGATTCCAAGTGGTTTCCCAAGCACTCCATGACTCAAATTTAGCAAGTTTGATCACTTTGGATGTGTGGAGGACAACTTGCATAAGGTGGAATATGGAAACTAGGCAAATAAGACAAGTTTTGGATTAATTAATGTCTAAGGTAGCTAACTATGGGTTGATTATTCTAACACCCCCCCTTAAGCTTGACTTATGAGTAAAATATCAGAAAATTATAGGGCCTAGAAACAATGCTTAGTCACCCTTTACATACTGCATGTCCATTTAACCAAGGAAAGAGGCAAAAACCCTGTGGGAAAAATCCTCCCTTAAACATGGACTATAAAACAAAATTTGAAAATATTGTCATCACTCATGCTTCACAGCATGATCAGTAATCCCCAGCAGTGATTTGAGATTGCTGAATGTCTTCTCACAAAAACTTTGGTGAAGATATCTGCTACTTGTTTTGAAGATGAACAGAAAAGTAGGTGACTGGTGCCATCATGCACAAGCTGTCTGATGTAGTGCATATGGATCTCAATGTGTTTGGTTCTCTGTATTTGAACTGGATCATTGTAGATTCGGATGGTACTATGATTATCACAATAGATAGTATTTGAGTATTCTGTTTCGAAGCCACACTCACCAAGTAACCCCTGCAACCATAAACATTGAGTTGCTGCATTTACAACTCCTTTGTACTCTGCTTCTGTAGATGAGAGTGCAATGGCACTCTGTTTCTTGCTTGACCAACTGATTGGTCCTTCAGTAAGCATGAAAACATATTTTGATGTTGAATTTCGATCTGTGTTGTCACCTGCCCAATCAATGTTAGTAAACCCAATCAAATCAAGATCAGATTTAGCTTTGTAGAAGATCCCATGAGTCCTTGTTCCCTGATCAAAGTTAAGGATCCTTTTGGCTGCTCTCCAATGGATCTCATGAGGCAGATCCATGTATCTTGAAGCCACAGTTACTACATAAGAAATATCAGGTCGATTATGTGTAAGATACAGCAAACACCCAATCAGTTGCCTATACAATGTATTATTTACCATAGGTGAAGAATCTTCTTCTTCAAGCTTAACTCCTGAAAGGAAGGGAGTCTTGCTGGGCTTGCAGTCCTTCATGTTGAATTTGTTCAGCAAATCCAAGGCATACTTGGACTGATGTACTTTTATTCCATGTTTGGTTTGAGCAATCTCGAGCCCCAAGAATTGGCTCAATAATCCCAAATCAGTCATTCAGAATGCATGGTTCATTGCATCCTTCAAGGAGGCAATTTCATCCTTTGAGCTTCCTGTAATGAGAAGGTCATCAAAATACAAAACAATAATCATTAATGAACCATGAATTAGCTTCAAATATACATTTGTATCTGACTTGCATCGAACAAAATTTAGTGATAGCAAAAATCTATCAATCTTGGCATACCAAGCCTTGGGGGCTTACTTAAGCCCATGCAATGATTTCTTTAGCCTGCACACAAGAGATGGATTAGTAGCAAATCCTTGAGGCTGCTTCATGTAAATATCTTCAATAAGATCTCCATTTAGGAAAGCACACTCCACATCCATGTGATGTACTTCCCACTGCTTCGAAGCTGTAATGGCTAAAGCTAGCCTGATGGAGTCCATCTTTGCCACTGGTGCAAAGGTCTCATTGTAGTCTATGCCATGTACCTGTGAGTATCCCTTGGCTACCAATCTTTCCTTATATTTCAAATGTGAACCATCAGCAGCAAATTTGGTTTTGTAAACCCACTTACACTGAACTAGCTTCCTCCCTGGGGGAAGATCAACCTACTCCCAAGTGTTGTTCTTCTGGAGTGAGCTGAACTCTTCTTTCATGGCTGTTTGCCATCTTGGATCATGTGTTGCATCTTCATATGTTTGTGGGTTTGATTCAACCATCAGATAGCATTTATCTGCAAACAAATGGTCTTTCACACACAGAGCACTCTTAAACCGAGATCTAGTCCTCCTTGTTGATGTAATTGTAACTTTAGAATGTATTCACTTGTATTTCTTATATATTGTAACCCAATGTTTATTCCATGATGTATTTGAGTCATGTCATGCCCTGATGTTCCGATCGGGAAGTTTCTATAATGAGAAAGTCATGTCAAGTCATTGTGGGTAACCCTCTTATTGGTCAAGGGTTAAAGTCCCCACAGTTGTGGGGCCCTTGGGTTATTAGACTATCCTAGTGAAGTCAACCTTAGGTGAGTCATTGTAAGTCGGGGAAATAGTCCCCACAATTGTGTTACCCTCCTATTGGTCAGAGGAGGCAAAGTCCCCACAAGTGGTGGGGCACTAGGGTTATTAGACACTCCTAGAGATGTCGGCTCTAGTAAGTAATTGTTAAGTAAGGCTGACATGATGGAGTGGGTTCCAAGTGAACGAAAGAATATAAATAGAGAGTGAGAGCCTCTCTATTTATCACTTGCAACACACATCACTCACTCATTCAAGTGTGGCGCATTAGTGAGGAAGGAAATAAACTAGGACTAGACAAGAAGAAGACTACTGCTGTCGGGAGTGCATCTTACTGTTTTGGGCTTTTACTATTTTGGTGCTGATTCTATCTCTGAGGAAGTTGTGGGGTTTTCTCCTTTATGGTTTCCCTGAGAAAAACTCTTTGTGTCTCTTGTCTCTTGTGATGTGCTTGTTATTCTTTCAGTGAAAAGATCCTAAGATCATAATCCTAGCTTATATGATGAAAAACTAACATGGTATTAGAGCTAACCTAAGAAGAAGACATTGTGCATATATAGAATCTAGGGCTTATTAATTTTTGGGTCTCTCTCCACAATCTATTAGAAAAAATATGCTAGGATGATTCTCCATTGAAGGGCGCTTCTTTCTGTCGAAGCGGAATTCGATTCCGAGCATTTTTAGTTTTCGATGCAGAAATTAGGGATTTCTACAGAAGAGGAATTTTTGAGTGAGACTAGCATAGGATTGTTCTCCTCATCAAAACCTAATTTTAGAGACCTGGATCAAGAAATTTGGTTGGGTGAAACTCCAGGAAAGTCAAACCCTAGTTTGACCCCGAGCTAGGAAAAACCCTAAATACTAAAACTGATAAGTTTTGGTACATTCACTATATTCCAAGTTTGGAAAAGTCTCAGAATCTGAAAATTTCAAGGACCGCAGATAAAATCAGGATGAACATTGTATCAAAAAATCAGCCTCATATTCGCTATATTATGGGAGATATGATCCCTCCAAGTTAGGGTTCCAGCCTATTCCAGAATTCATCCTTAAACAGGATACCTGGGGAGAATTGCAATATCTTGGGTTACAGAGGTCCAAATGGAATTCCTGAAGATTTTCCAGAAAGGGCACAGACTTTAATTTTGGTGGTCCAAATATAAGACTCATAAGATCAACCAATGACATGTGGCATACCGTACAACTTCACTATTCTGAACAGTCCTGTAACAGGTCACATTGGGAAAAGGATCATAAATACCAAATGGTGAAACCAATTCTGATGAAACCTATGGTTTTGGATCAGGGACATGCGAGGTTACCTTATTAATAATTTTCAGATATATAAGAGTAGTAACTTTGGAGATATCACAGAAACAATAACAGGAATTTCTGTAGAAGAAATTGGAAAACTAGGGCTTCCTGTTCTGGGAGCTTCCCTCCACTGTTTTCAGAAAAGGAGTAAATTGGACAGCTCCATTTGAAGAGATCTATCTGTATATCCAATCATATCTGAAAGATTCTAAGTTTTGAAAATTAGGGTTTTTGTGACAAACCCTAGATCAGCCAACTACGAAACCAAGACGAACACCTCAAATCAGTAAGATCTAATCCTTTGCTATTTTCATTTGAGGCTCTCATTTCAAAGTGATCTATCACATCAGCTTGATGGTAAGCTTGGTGAAGCTGATAAATTCCAAGCATAGAATTATTTGATCTCTTTGAAGAAAATGGATTGGACACCTACATGAGTAGAGAGGTTCCAGTTTCAGAGGGAGATGAGGCTAGAAGCCTTTCACAAGAAGAACTTGGTCAAAGCCCAGAAGATCATTGATGATTCAGTCACGAATAAACTTGTACTACAAGTGTCTTCCCTAAAGACACCGATGAGGTTTGATTCCTTGACCAAGATATTTGAAGGGAAGAATAGAAATCAGAATATGACCTTAAGAAACCAGTTGAAGAATTTGAAGATCCAGAATGCAGAGGCCATGTCGTCATAAGAGTCTTTCAAATCAAAGAACAACTTGAAGTGGTAAAAGAAGAAGTGAAGAATGCAGAAGTGGTGATGGTCACCTTGAATGGCATCCCAGGATCATGTGATTCATTCATTCGAGGAATGTGTGCCAGAAGGAAGTGATTACCTTCAGTATATTCCGAGAAGAAGAAGAAGCTCGACTCATAAGAAGAGAAGAGAAGATGGGAGCAACTAAAGATCAAGATCTCACCATCCAAATAAGATCCCTCAATCGATGGGGAATATGAATATCTGAACTCTTAAAGCACCTCTTATCCTCCTTAGCATTTGGATAAGAAATGATGCTATCATGAATGAAGAAGACGATGAAGCTGAAGACTCAAGAAGGAGTATACCCATGAAACAAATAAAGATAAGTATTCAATTGTCATTTCATTGTTTTGTTATGCATTTGTTTATATTTAGTTATTGTATTATGCATGATAGGATGTTTACATTAATGAAAGTATACTACTAATATGCATGTGATGGGTAAGTAGCTCATGGTGCTATACAACTCTCCATTGCTACTTATCTAGAATGAAACCTCTTTGCTGACATATTGGATTAGTGCACAATCTCAATATTGTCTTGGTAGAGATGGAAGGCATATAGAAAGTTTCAGTGAGATATGGATGAATGTTGTATTGGCTAAAGTAGTTGCATGATCATATATTTATGCATAAGTATTTGCTAGTATGAATATTCCTTATGAAATGTTCTAACCATACAACTACATTTGACTTGTAGGAAATATCGCATACATAATCACCTACAAGCAAAGAAGAATGAAGACTTGTTCCGAAGAACAAGTGACGATAGTTCAAAAACAAAGAATAATATGATGAGTGCAATGACATCATTGATGCAGAACCTTCCAGCCACTAAGAAGAAAAGGAAGACTAGTTCAAGAAGAATGATGTCAGGGTGCAATATTGAGACCTAAAGAGAAGTTCATAGCTCCATCATGCAGTAGATGGAAACATCGTGGGATACAAAGCAAGATTCGTAGCACAAGGTTTCTCACGAAAAGAAGGCATAGACTATGAAGAAACATTTACAGCTATTAGAAGTAAAGTCACATGACATGCATAATCATGTGTGCAAATGAAAGAAGGCCTTGTACGGGTTTAGAAGACACCCATGGGATAACACATACATGATGAGCTTGATGAATATCGTAACCTTTGATACAAGGTTGATAAAGGATGACAAGCTCACAGATGGATGTGAGAAGAACTTTTGAAAAAGTTCAAAATAGAGGATCTTGGTATACAATGATCCTAGATGGAAGCTACTTGTCACTCCGGTACAGAATGTTCATTACATAGAGTACGGAAGACAGAGGGAGTATGATGCTCCGCTTCAGAGGGAGTGACTACAGAAGATTCTGTGTTTTGACATGGTACGACAAGATGGAAAGATTAATGATGACTCTAGGCTTTACTGAGAGTAAAGTGGATTCCAACCTTTGCTTGAAGGTTGAAGGAGGAAGATCAGTGATGCTCTTGTTATGTGTCGATGCAATATTTTCTAGGCATGGAGGTGTGGACAAGGGAAGTATGCAGTAGAGATCCTGAAAAGGTTCAGGATGACAGACTGCATGACCACACCTATGGCATCAAACATGAAGCTATTGAGTGATGCTTCATCAGATACAGTTGATGCTACGATGTATCGTCAGATGATTGGGTCCTTGATGTACTTGAGACCAGATATTTGCTTTGCTATAAACACATTGAGACATGTTCACCTGATGGCTGCAAAGCATATTCTGAGGTACTTGAAGGGTACAGTTGATTATGGGCTCAAGTACGATGCAAATCAGAAGATTAACCTGGAAGGTTATGTTGATTTAGGTTGGGCAGGCAGTGCCATCGACAGGAAGAGTAATTCAGGATGTTGCTTCAGTATGGGATCAGGTGTGATCTCTTGGTTTAGCAGGAAGCAATCATGTGTGGCACTGAGTATAGTTGAAGCAGAGTATGTTGTAGCTTGTTCAGCTAGTTGTGAGGCAGTATGGATGAGGAAGCTACTAATTGATTTATTTGATATCTAGATGGATGCTACTTGTATACATTGTGACAACCAGAGTTGCATGAAGTTGTTAGAGAATCCAGTGTTCCATGACAAGTAGAAGCACATTGAGATCAAGTATCACTATATCAAGGATATGGTGTAGAGAGGAGCAGTGAAGCTCCAGTATGTTGTGATGGAGGAATAGATAGCTGATGTGTTGACGAAGCCATTAGCCAGAGTGAAGTTCGAGTACTTCAGGGAGAAGCTTGGTGTTCTCCAGATTGAGGTTTCCTCCAAGGGAAAGTGATGAGTCCCAAAGCCATTCTGACAAGTAGGTTAGATGTAAGGGCTGAGCCATTCTGTCATGGTGAGAGGATTCAGTTCCTTCCATGTCAGATATGAGTGCTGATATCCATAGCCATTCTGACGAGTAGGTTAGATATGAGGGATGAGCCATTCTGTCATGGTGAGAGGATTCAGTTCCTTCCATGTCAGATTTGAGTGCTGGCCATTCCGTCGAGTAGGATGGATGTAAGGGCAACTGCCACTCTCCGGGAGAGTGGTGGCACCTGGTCCGTTACCAGGTAGCTTAGTCTGGGACTGGGGGCCATTCTGACGAGGGTGTAGGATTCAGTTCCTACCAGGTCAGATGTGAGTGCATGCCCTTCTGACGAGTAGGTCAGATGTAAGTGCAGAAATCTTTCATCATTGTGAGCAGGATGTGTTCTTGCTTGGATTAGAGTCTTTCATCATTGTGAGCATGTGGTTTCGGCCTGGGTGGAAGAACAGAGTTCTTCCATAATTGTGAGCAAGATGTGGTTCCGGCCTGGATGAAAGTGAGGAAATCTTCCATCATTGTGAGGAGGATGTGGTTCCAGCCTGGGTGAAAAGAACAGAGTTCTTTCATCATTGTGAGCGGATGTGGTTCCGGCCTGGATGGAAGTGCAGAACTCTTCCATCATTGTGAGCAGGATGTGTTCCAGCCTGGATGGATGTGAGTACTATGCCTTTCTGATGAGTAGGTCAGATGTAAGTGCGAATCCATTTCACAGATGGTAGTAGATGTTCCTACCATGCTGGTGAATGTGAGTGCTAGGCCTTTCTGATGTGATTGTAGTTTACTACATGATCAGATGTGAGTGCTGGGTGTGCCTTTCTGACGAGTAGGTCAGATGTAAGTGTTGGGAGAAGAGCTACCTGATGGATAGGCCTACAACCAGCATGAAAGAAGGCTGGCTCTGTAGAAATTCCTATGACAAGATAGAATACTCATGATGATGACCAGCAGTGATGATCTAGATCGAGTTATGATCCAGATCCAGTTATGATGACTCCGAGAGATCCAGATCGAGTTATGATCCAAATCCAGTTATGATGACTCCGAGAGATCCAGATCGAGTTATGATCCAGATCCAGTAGTGATGATCCAAATCGAGAGATGATCCAGATCCAGATCAAGATCGAGTGATGATCCAGATCCAGTCTAGTAGAGTTGATCCAGATCGAGTGATGATCTAGATCCAGTTTAGTGATGATGATCCAGATTGAGTGATGATCCAGATCCAGTGATGATGATCCAAATCCAGTGATGATCTAGATCCAGTGATGATGATCCAGGTCCAGTGATGATCCAGATCCAGTGATGTTCCATATCGAGTATGATCTAGTGACGATGTTCCAGATCAAGTATGATCCAGTGACGAGGATCTAGATCGAGTGATGATTTAGATCCAGATGAAAGATGACTAAAGATGAAAATGACTTGAAGATGAAGATGACGAGAAGTTGACAATGATTCAGATGATACAGAGAAGAATACTTGTGCTAATAAATTGTGTCGAGAGAATACCTTCCTAGTTAAGAGGGAGTGTTGATGTAATTGTAACTTCGGAATGTATTCACTTGTATTTCTTATCTATTGCAACCCGATGTTTATTTTGGGATGTATTTGAGTCATGTCATGCCCCGATGTTTCGATCGGGAAGTTTCTATAATGAGAAAGTCATGTCAAGTCATTGTGGGTAACCCTCTTATTGGTCAAGGGTTAAAGTCCCCACAGTTGTGGGGCCCTTGGGTTATTAGACTATCCTAGTGAAGTCGACCCTAGGTGAGTCATTGTAAGTCAGGGCAATAGTCCCCACCATTGTGTTACCCTCCTATTGGTCAGAGGAAGCAAAGTCCCCACAAGTGGTGGGGCACTAGGGTTATTAGATACTCCTAGAGATGTCAGTTCTAGTAAGTAATTGTTAAGTAAGGCCGACATGATGGAGTGGGTTCCAAGTGAACGGAAGAATATAAATAGAGAGTAAGAGCCTCTCTATTTATCACTTGCAACACACATCACTCACTCACTCAAGTGTGGCGCATTAGTGAGGAAGGAAATACACTGGGACTAGACAAGAAGAAGACTACTGCTATCGGGAGTGCATCTTACTGTTTTGGGCTTTTACTGTTTTGGTGCTGATTCTATCTCTGAGGAAGTTGCGAGGTTTTCTCCTTTATGGTTTCCTCAAGAAAAATTCTTTGTGTCTCTTGTCTCTTGTGATGTGCTTATGTTTTATTGCTGTGCTTGTTATTCTCTTAGTGAAAAGATCCTAAGATCATAATGCTAGCTTATATGATGAAAAACTAACACTCCTAGGATCATTAGGATTTCCAGCTAGTTCTCCAGTTGCATGAATGGTCTTTGCTACCCATTTTGGTATTGTAGGACTATTAGGATCTGCAATTAAATCATGATTATCAAACATATCAGAATCAGCAACTTCAACTATCTCTTCACTTACATTCAATGGTTCTGGTGGTGAAGAGGATTCTCCAACTTCCATTGCTGCTAAAGGCTCTTCTTGGAACTGAACACTCCTTTCAATGAAGGATTTGTTTGTGCTCAAATTGATCAGCTTGTACCCTTTTGAATCTTTAGAGTACCCAACAAATAGACACTCTTGGCTTTGGGGCTGCAAAGCCTTCCTCTTTTCTGTTGGAATTCTAGCCCAAGCCCTTGAGCCAAAAATCCTGAAATGGGTCACATCTAGCTTGTGCCCACTCCATGCTTCGAAAGGAGTCATACCATCAAGATGTTTATGAGGCACCCTATTCTGAATATAGGCTGCACAGTTTATAGCTTCAGCCCAAAACTTTGGTGGCAAAGTCTTAGCCTCCATCATGCATGTTGCCATCTCTTTCAGTGATCCGTTCTTCCTCTCAGCAACACCATTTTGCTGTGGTGTGTAAGGGATAGAATGCTGCATCTGAATACCTGCATCTGCACAATATTGAATGAACTTAGACTTGACATACTCACCACCATTTTCAGATCTGAGGACCTTGAGTTTCCTCCCAGACTGGTTTTCAACCAAAGCCTTAAAGACTTTGAAGAGGCCAAAAACTTCAGACTTGTGTTTCAGGAAGTAAACCCAGCAATACCTAGAAAAGTCATCTATGAATGTCGATGCATATTTGGCTTGACTCATTGACATATGAGGAAATGGGCCAGAAACATCACTGTGGATCAACTCAAGAGGTGCAGAGGTTCTCTCATGACTAGCTTTCTCAAATTTATGCTCTGGGTGTTTTCCCAAGATGCAACCTTGACAGACTCCTTTGGAAAATTTAATCTTTGGTAACCCTATGACCATTTATTTTTCCCTAAGATCAGAAAGATACTTGTAATTAAGGTGGCCAAATATTTCATGCCAAAGCTTGCTTGCCTCATTAGCATGAATCAAAAGAGCAGAGGGGTTTGAGTAGGGTAGGTAGTGTGAGAACATGTATACCTTCGAAGTGTGATTTGCAATTCCTTTTGCAATGACTTTATCACTTGAGATCTCTATGATATCAACTTCATCAGGGGAGAATATGACCTTCTTTGGAGACCATGTGTGGGTCATCTGATACACTGATAAGAGGTTAGAGGAAAGACCTGGAACATACAATACATTTCTGAACTTACCATGGTCAAGATCAATCCTCCCTTTGCCCAAAATTTCAGTGAGAGAGTCATCTCCCAGTACAATTGGTGGACCTTTCAACATGTCAAGTAAGGTGAATGCCTCCTTGGTCGAAACCATATGTCTTGAAGCTCTTGAATCAATGATGAAACTAGGTGAGCTTGATGTGCCAGCAACCAATGCATGAACTCTCTCTTTGTCTTATGAATTTGATCCTCCTTCCCTCTTCTTTGAGCTGTCAGGAAGGGAGATGCCATTCTTCTCCAAGAGTTGGGTCAGCATGTCAATTTGCTTCTTCATGCAGGAGATTTCAGGATGATTTCCCTTACTGCAGTATGCACACTTGCTCATTTCTCCTTTGTTCTTCTTCTTCTGGGGGTTCTTCTTGGAGCTTTGGGGCTCCTCTGGAGACTTGTTCTTGTCTCTCTTTTGCTCAAGTGGATTCTTAGATTTCTTCTTGATTTTTGAATCCACTCTCAAATCTCCAGCAACTAGATCTTGGTCTTTGGAAGGTTTGATGGTGCTCGTCGTCACCAATTTATCTTGTTCTTGTGTGAGAGATTCCATGAAATCTGCAAGGCTAGGCATTTTACAAGCTCGAGCTGTCAACTTTGTGGCATGGAAAGTTGAGAAAAACACTGAATAGTCAGGGCCAAGCTTCAAGAGTATGGCCAAAACCAGTTGCTCCTCCTTCTTTTCGATCCCACACTATTTTAGCTGCAAAACAAGGGATTTGAACTTGGAAAAATAGAGTTGCAGGGATTCAAAGCTATTGGGACTCAGGGAGATCAATTCATTTTCAATTTTATGTCCCCTCATCTCATATATCTTACCAAAAAGCTCAAAAATATTCTCCCATACTTCATTCGGTGATGTTAATCCATCAAGATGTAAAAGGAGGTCTCTAGATATGCTCAGACACAGGAGACCATAGGCCTCATCCCTCTTGTTGTGCCATTTAATTTTCTCTGCAGCTGCATTGGGCTCTGCTTCTGTTGCCATAGTAACTCTATAGATTCCTTTCTCTCTCAACAATATCTCCATCTCTTCTTTCCATTCAAATAAGTTAAATGGAGTCAAGATGATCTTCTGAGATTGATCCATAGCTCAGAAATTGTCCCTTCAGTCAGCAGAATGCTCCCAGTCAATGATATCGAACCTGCAATGACAAATTGGAAGGAGAGAAATCGATCTACAAAGGCTTTGATACAATGTGGAAATTGAACCCAGGTGTTAGAACAATTACACTCACAAAAATTGCCAATTACACACAAAGGAGACTGAATATGGAGTTGAACACTATTCTGTATTGAATAAGTGTACAATAGCCAACCCTATGAAGTCATAGGCTACCACAATAAATAATTACATGAGATATTCGAATGCATAAGGATGCCATTCGAATTTGGTCAAAAGCAGGCTTACTAAATCTAAGCAAATCCCCCATAGGTGCATAAAGCAGTTTCAAAATCTGTCTAGGAGCTCACGAATTGGAAAAATCAATTAGGAAAGATAATAGATGATGGAAGTACAACTCATACATTCTTTTCTTAGGATAAAATAGTGGAGGATGATGAGGACAAAAAACAAGTTAACTTCACCTAGTCAAACTTTCCCAATTGCCTTAAAACTCAGAAAAAGCAGGCAATAAAGCAGAAAAAGAAGACATGTGCTAGAAAGGCTAGGAATAAAGCATATTTGATTCCAAGTGGTTTCCCAAGCAGTCCATGACTCAAATTTAGCAAGTTTGAACACTTTGGATGTGTGGAGGACAACTTGCATAAGGTGGAATATGGAAACTCGGCAAATAAGACAAGTTTTGGATTAATTAATGTCTAAGGTAGCTAACTATGGGTTGATTATTCTAACATCTCTTTCCTTTGTTTTATATAATCTACTTTTATATCAACACTTTCTACAATTTTATGTAACCTTTTATTGTAACACCTATATGCCTTTTTGGTGGATGAGTATCCTAAAAAGATTCCATCATCAGTCCTGGAGTTGAACTTTCCAAGGTCATCCTTGTTTCTTTTGATGTAATAGTTACTTCCAAACACTTTAAAATATTTGACTGAGGCTGGTCTTCCATACCACAATTTGTAGGGGGTCTTATCCTTATTCAATCTGAGTTGTCCTCTGTTAAGTATGTAGACAGCTGTGTATACAGCTTCTCTCCAAAATGAATCTGACAGTTTTGCTTCATTGAGCATAGTTTTGGCAGCTTCTTGGACTATTCTTTTTTTCCTTTTAACAACCCAATTATGTTGAGGAGTTTTTGTAGCTGAAAATTGCCTCTTAATTCCATGACCTTCATAGACCTCATTGAATTCATTTGAGGTAAATTCCCCCCCATTATCTGATCTAAGACACTTGATTTTCATACCAAACTCATTTTCAGCCATTTCCTTGAATATTTTAAATTTTTCAAAGGATTTTGATTTTTCTTTGAGAAATGCCACCCAGGTCATCCTTGTGTAATCATCAATAAGCAACATGAAATAGTGATATCCTTGCAGAATTTTAGTTCTGGTTGGTCCACAAAGGTCTCTGTGTATTATTTCCAGAGGGTGTGAGGTCATATGTTCTTTTATTTTAAAATTGGCTCTGGTTTGATTTCCATGTTGAAAATGTCCGCACACAAAGTTTAGAGGAACTATAATTTTAGGTAGATCTCTTATAGCTTCCTTCGTGCTTATTTTAGAAAGATTGTCAAAACTTAAATGTCCCAACCTTCTGTGCCATAACCAACTTTCATCTACCATACTTAAGTAACTTTGGTTTTCATTTTCCAATATGCAGGGATGATTTTAAGGAACCATACTGATTTAAAAGTGCATAAATGTTGGTGAATATTATCGATTCTTAAAACGCCAACTATAAAATGATTGGCGATGTTTTTAAAAAAATATTTTAATTTTCAGGGATTTTACATCGTTTATATAATAATTTGGCAATTTCTAGGGTGAAAAAATTCTACACCAACAAAATTGGGCGAAACAGGGCTTCAAAAAATGCAAAATGGCGAATCTTTTTTGGTAGAAAAACATGGAAAAATAGCCCACTGGGCTAAAATTCGCCCCTAAAATTATGTATACATTGTTTGTATTTCTCATAGCAATGCCAACAACCTTTCCCAATTTCTTATTCTTGGTTTCACATTTTTTTGATTCAAAGATGCAAATGTGTCCTTGGTCGCATGTTTGACTTACACTGAGAAGATTAGGCTTGAGGTTTTCAACTAGCAAAACATTTTATGCTTTGATTTTGTTGTTGACAATAGCTGTTCCTTTGTCGATTATTTTGGAGGATAGGTTGTCTCCAAAAGTGACTTTTCCCTTGTTATCTTTTAGTGTTATGAATTTGCTTGGGTCACCGGTCATATGTTTTGAACAACCACTATCCAAGTGCCATTAGTTTTTTCTTTCGGTTTCACATAAGGAAATCATGGAAGTTTCATTTTCTTCCTTTTCTCTCCAATATCTATTTTGTTTGGTGTTCTGAGATTTGATTGCAACAATATTTCTTCTAGGAGTCTTTAGCTTACAATCTCTTGCCATATGTCCATGGTTATTACACTTATAACATTCTATGTCATATTTTTGGAGTAGTATAAAAAGATTCTTATTTCCCTTGGACTTGTTACTTGATGACTTCTTCTTGTATTTAGAAACCTTTCTTTCAGTTCTACAGTTTAAGGCTTTGTGACCAAAATTATTACACGCAAAGCAATGACCTAAAAAGATTTGTAGATATATTTTTGGTCTCTTGGGTGCTAGATTATTTCTATTTTATCTTGAGAAATTAAGTCAACTTTCTTGCTTCTTTCCCTTTTTGCCGGAGTTTTTAGTAGTTCAGCATAGCTTTTCTTACTTCCTTCTTGACTTGTGATAGGAAAACTATCTGGCTTCCTTTCTTTAGCAAACCCCAAACCAGACCTATCACCTGATGGTATTTGGCTACTCAGAATGTCATCTAGAATCATTGAGCTATTCTCAAACTTTGATTTGATAGGTCCTTCATCAATATTTCTCTTGGATTGCATGATTTCTTCTGCAAGCTTTTCAGACTCTTGTATCCTTCTTTTGAGCTATAGGTTTAGGTCATCCTCAACCTTTTTGGCATCTAAGAGTTGAGCTTCCAACTGACTAATGATAATATTTGACTGTTGGATCTTTTTCCTACATTTCTCAAGTTCTTCAAGGGCGCTAACAAGTTCAACTCTTAGATCTACTTCTCCTTCTACGTCTGAGCCACTATTTGAGGCTTGAGTGTCTAGGCCCATAAATAAAACTTTAGTTTCTTCAACTTTGCTTCCATCTGAATCTTCACTATCTTCCATGGTGTAAACAATTTTCTTTTTCCCATGGGGTTTTTTCTTGTTTCCTGGTTTACCCATTTTGAATTTTGAAGTTTATTTTTCTTCATTCTCATCTTGTTTAGTGTAGGTGCATTTAGAGGCAAAATTTCCAATCCTTTCATAATTAAAACACTTTAAAGGTAACTTCCCCTTGTATTTTCTAGTCCCTTTCTCAAGTTTATTAATGAAAACAACTTCCACATCATTTGGGTTTTCTGATTTATTTTTTATGGAGGCTTTAAAAGCTACTTTTCTCATCTCATACGCAGTGAGAATTCCATGTAACTCATCCATTGTTACCTTTTTAAGCCATCTTGTTCTTATAAGGTGGATACCTGTGGATCATTTCTCATTGGTAATGTTCTTAGTACCTTGCTTACCACTTCTTTTTCTTTTAATTTTCCTCCAGGGCCTCTGATCGCATTAACAAATTCATCTACTCGAAGAAGGTATTCCTCAACATTCTCTTCTTATTTCATTTTAATACTTTCAAATTGACCTCTATATGTTTGAAGTTTGGATTCTTTGACCTTATATTCTCCTTCATAGATAATATTCAATTTGTCCCAAGCTTGTTTGGCAGATGTGCATTGCATAACTTTAGTAAATACCAAGTTTGTTAAACCACTTAAGATTGCGTTTAGGGATTTGGAATTACCTTCATATTCACCTAGTTCAACTGTGTCCATAGGGTATTGGTTTCCTATATTACATTCCTTTTCTATTGCTGCCCAAATATTCCATCCCAGGGACATAAGATGACACCTCATTCTTACACTCCAGTAAGAATAATTTTCTTCAGTAAATAGTGGAGGTTTGTTAGTGGCCAATCCTTCTTGTTGATCCATTGTGGTTTTTGGATGGGATATTCCTTCCAGTCGTTAAGCTGTTGTGAAGGAACCTGGCTCTGATACCAATTGTTGGTTTATCCCACAATACTAAGAGGGGGGGTGAATAAGTATTGTCCTTTAATAAAAAATAAAATACACAAGAATCAATAATCAAGACACATATTTTATCGTGGAAAAATCAAAGACAAAACCACCAACACAAACTCATTAATAAGATGAATTTTACAAAATTGTTTATCTACTTCTACATAAAGGATGTAAACACACTCTAGATTTTTTCTGCAACTATAGACTAGGATGCTACAACACCCCTATGGTTTTCTACCTACTTCAACAGAGAAGGATGCTACGACTGGAAGGAGGCTTCGACCCCTTGCAGACCTGTGGCCTGCCCTAGCACCACCCTGCCACCGTAGACTGATGTTCTCAGTCTTTTAGAATAGTTGAAAAACTATTCACTTTGGACTCTATTAGACTTACTAACAAAGACCCTTTATTTTTTACACATTCATTAAATAAATACCTTTTACCTAATATCTACCAACACATCTCTCCATAGTTGCGTTCTTTCATTTTGGACAGTGACTATTTACTTACATACATACCTCTTCATCATCTACTCGTTCAACTGTCACATCATTTTATCGTTAAGTTTCAGCAAATGCACCGTTTCATTCTCCTCACAACTCATAATTCATTTTCGCAGCCCTGTTTATCGTTTTATGGTGCTTCTGTAATCTTCTTCTCCAGATACAATCTGGACCATTGATCTTATGTCCAAATCTCTTCGGACCATTGATCTACTTTGTACGTAGATTTCCTCTTGAAATCGCATTTCTACACCAGGTTTCTATTTCAATTATTCCCAACTGTTGATACTTCTCCATGAGCGTCGATATTCAGATTGTGGGATGTGTGATGCAGGATGTAACATTTCCCAAAATTGTATCTCGACTTTTCGCAAACTTCTTTCTGTGCTTATTTTTTCGAACGATTAATCTATTTTAGCAGAGCTAAATTCATCCGTCCAATCTCTCCAGATTGCGGGATGTGGGATGTAACATTTCCTAAAATCATATCTCAACTTTTCGCAAGGTTCTTTCCGCTGTTATCAGGAATATATCACCTTCTGCGGATAGAAGCTATTCCTCTGGTTTGAATGGTTCAGATCTAAAACAAATGAGTAACAACTAGCTTGAATACTTTCCCCGAAAGCTATAGACGTTTGGAATAAAACTATGATGAAAGACCTGTAGACCTACAGAAAAACATCAAAAATACAACAACATCAAAGCTACCAGAAAACTATCCATAGATCCATATCAGTGACTAAGGAATCCAATAATATATATGTGAGATTAAAACACAACAGATATATGGGAAGGAAATCAACTTTGCATTAATATATGAATGAAATAGCTTACAACTGTTTTTCCTTAGTGTCGATGCACTCCTTCACAAGACTAGCATCTCATCCCCGATATCTCCAACTTGCTCCTCTATGCTCTCTAATGGATTAGGACAGGGTGTTAATTCAGTAGCATAACTTTACTTCTTTCTGCCCCCCCCCGGCAACCATGGAGTATGAGATTGTATTTATAAGGCTCAAAGGGATAGGAATGGTTGAGAAATTGGTGGGTGAGGTGGCCATGAGATCCTCAAAGGAGGGATCTCAAGCTTAACTGACCCATGTGAGTAGGGATAAGGCTAGACATTAGGATTTTTGTTTTAGAAGCTTCATGAAACCTCCTTTTTTTTCACTTTTTACCAAGGGCACCGCTTATACTCCTTTATGACAGAGCGGTGAAGGGTGAGAACCATGCCAACAACAAACATTAAAGGTGGTGGCACCATTTGGTTTCCACATAACTTCGGCGGTGCTGCATAAGGTACTGCTTATCTGCTTGAGGGTAAGAGTGGTGCTGAATTTTTGTATGTTAAAACCAACACCTAGAGCATTTTTCACTTCAAGTTTGGGATTTGAGGGAAAATATATGTGTTAGGGATCCTATCACATGATGGTGATAGATTTTAAGTGTAATAGAATGCCCCCCCAAAGCATGAGGCTAGAGGGATACGATAGGCAAGAGCTTTGATAGAGCAAGTTATCACTTTGAGGTAAGAGCCAGCTTGATTGAAGAGTGTCATTGAGTAGGCATATGCAATACACCAATACTTTGACTTGTGAATAAATGTAACCTCATCATGGCTACAGACCAATATAAGGCAGATCCATGAGAGGAATGAACAACCATGGCTACTAGAATACAACATAGATCCATGTGATAGAGGACTCAAACTTGGACATAGATACCATATATACAACGTAGATATATGTCATACAGACACAAATTTGAGCATATCCACGACCATACAAATGTGAATCCATCCTGGTACTTCATACAATATACTCCATCACAACCTGGGGAGAAATCTATGAGTGTTTAACAAATGCCCAGGGTCTTCGTTTATTCTTCCACAAAGTACGATTCTATCCATGTGATTATAATGATTTGAAGTCAAACATGGTAGAAACCACTTGATTACCAGCCAATGATGTGAACCGTTAACAAGTGTGAGGGATATCACCATTGATGTCAATGATTCCCAAGGTACCCTAGTACAATGCACTAAGTGTGAATAGATATTTTGATGTCGAACACCTAGTGGAATCTTTCGATAAAAGGTCAATGATGTAAACCTATGTCGAGAGCGAGAGAATTTGTCATTGAGGCATATATATCTCAAAGTACTAAATTTGTTTCTAAGACTATTTCTCAGATGATGAGCTGATGTTGACAGGAATAGTCTCATCGAAGGAGGGCCATGATGAATCCCAGATCGATGACAAAAAACTTGGAACAAAGTTATAGAATTTTGTAGATAACGTAACCATAGGACTGACTCAAAGTACTGACACCAAGGTTGTTTCAACTATAGGGGTAAACTTCTTTCTTTCCTTTGAACATTGGGCGGCACGACAAAAGACTTGGCAGCATGACCAGACCAGAAGGACACACAATACGACTATGGACAATGCATTCTTTTGAAAGACTCAAAGGAGTGACATGACTCATGAAAGTGGATCGACTTGTAAGTTAGCTGAATACCCAATTGACTGAATGCTATGTAGACAAGTGCCATGTTCAAAGGTGACAAACAACTGCCATTTGATTTGCAAAATTATTCCTTTCCCTTAATTTCCCCATCATGATTGATGAGTGCCTCTTTTCATTTTTATGAGTCCAAAGAGGGTAACAAACACTCGTTTCAGCTCATCTGAAGATAAGTCCATTCCCATATATTTCATGAACCTAAGAAAGGAGGGGTTCGTTCCAAAAAAAGGGTCTCTCAGTGTATAGTTTAACGAGTCCAATGAAAGCAAACTCAGTATTGTTCATGTTTAGAGAGTCTAAACGAAGACGAAAGAAAACTCCAAAAGGTCCCTTTTCATAAATAGTCTATCCGAACTGAAAAAGAGATAACCTACCATTGGAGAGACGACTGTTCAAATACTTTTACGAGTATGAAGAAGACAAGTACTCGACAATATTTTCATATTTTGGGAGTCCGAAAAGAGCTTAAAGGAGACTCCATTAGGTCTCTTTTTATGATAAAAAGTTTTTACGAGCCTAAAAAGAATTAGAAAAGGACTTAGAACTTTGATACTAAGTTCTGAGAGCATGACCAAAGTGTCGAAACAAATGCTCAGGGAAATTTTTCATTTTATGGAACTACGAAAAAGTCTAAAACAAACTCCCCATAGACTTTACTGTTTCCGTTTCCATCCTTGCAAGACTCAAAAATTATATTAACCTCTCAAACAATGACTTTAGTTGACTATATAGATAGATTTTATAATAATAATGATTTTAAAATATCAACATAGCATTGAAAACCCTAAAATAGATATAAAAGTCATTTTAAATAGTACAAATCAAACCATTTTACTATTTACCACTTGGTGAGAGAATTTTGGAGTAAATTTGAGGCACATCTTCAGTTAGCGATTCCGAGAGATTCTATCATATGATTTGAGCGCCGTCAGAGCCAGGTAAATGAAAAAAACCCAACCTTTATTTTTAAACCACCCAGTTTTGATTTTATGAGGGTACTGGGTTGTTTTAGGCAAGCCCTAAACCTCAAATGCAGGCACCGATCTTGCCCCTTACAGGACAGGTGATGCACCGTGAGAACCGCACATCTTGTACTGCACTCAAGTGGTGCCACTGCTCTGTGCAAATGAAGCTCGGTCAGTGCCGACCGTGAGTGGAGAAAAATGAATGGATAAGAAAAAGCACAAGTTTTTAATTGATTTTAATGATTGATTGTGTTTCTAATCGGTACATTAATTGTTTTTGGGATAAAAAATGGTCATATGGAAAGAACAGAAACACGATGATGATGATGCTTTTGCCGAGAGAAATGCAGGATGCATAGATGCATTGAGGAATTGTGGCCTCCTCAAATTATTTTGCACACCTAGCACATGTCTCATGAACGATTGCTAGAGTATATCCTCCATATGTGGAACTCGGAGCAGCAATAATTCAAGGTAGAAGCCCACGTATTGATAGTTGAGGTAGAGGATATCTACTTATTAACTGGATTATCGAGACGGGGTGCCCCGATTTCATTGACTGGTTCTCATGGAGGGGATGTCACTACCTAGGATTTGATCGATCGCTACTACCTTCCCGGCACTAGAACTTTAGGGAAGAAAATCCCATCAAGGCAGTGAGGTATGATCCTCTCTGTACTGTTCTTTTCACCATGCAGAGGCTGGTTGGGACCCAAGGGCCTCATCAAGCTTCTAGGGCACACCTGTTATATGCGATAGAGGCTATGGCACCTACTGTCTTTAACTGGGTAGAGGCATTACTACCGGTCTTCAAGGACCAGCTGACTAAATGTCGGTAGGGAGAGTTAAAACAGTTTGGCTATGGTTCCATCTTAGCCTATTTCTTTTTTGAGCGGGTCCCTCATCTGAGGCCCCAAGTGGTTTTTACTGAGCTGAGGGAAAGAGAACCTCATATGCTGAGGTGGGTCAGGATCATGGCCCGCACAGGAGCAAGCAGAGGGAAAGTGAAGTTCGGGGCTCCATTTTTCCACTAGCTGAATGAACAGATCCTCATGGTCAAGGATAATGTGTATGCTGGTATAGATTTTAGAGGTGACCCTAACCTACCACTTCCACCTGACAGATAGTGGGGAGACATAGGTAAGAAACAAAACCCTAAGATGGCCATTTGTGCTTTTGTGTTTTAATGTTTTTTATTTTTTTAATATTTATGTATAGTAACAAGACCTAAAAATTTTCATGCAGATGTTGGAGTGGCATGACCTGGGGGATCTTCCCCATTGGATAGACAAGCAGGAGCTCAGTTTGTTCAACGAGGTGACAACTTAATGGGAGAGCTGGAGGAGAACCTGGAGAGGTTGAATCTGGACATACCCAATGCATCCATCGATGATCTCCCGATGCGATATCAAAGGCACACAGCAGGAGTGCCAGGCAGTTTTAGCCGTTTGCTACATAGAGTAGTGCAAGTTGTCATATGCTACCATGAGCATTACTAGACAGTTCTACATGATGTATTACTGAAAGCTGATATAGCTTCAGGATTTTGTATGATTTTGTGCTTCTTGAAAGCTAGAGTGCTTCAGATGAGGTCTTGTGACCTATTTTTGTAAAACACTTTATATATATAGAGAGAGAGACACTTTTACTTCCGATGTTTATATGCTTCAAATGGAAAATGTATTTACATGAGTTTTATATGTTTTCAGTGTTTATTTACAATATGATGAACCATGTTTAATTTTCATTTTATGAATGGGAAATATACCAGTCTAGGGTATAATTTGCCAATGAATCAACAATTGCATTGTCTGCCCTAGGGATATGCCTACAAGTGATAACCTCAAATGACCTTTCCAATAGATGTACCCTCCGATAGAGATAGAGCAGTATAGGGTTTCTGATGGTGTAGACTTGGTTCAAATGAAAAACCACTAATTGTGAGTCCATGAGAACTACCAAGTCAGGAATGTCCTGGGATGTAGCCTCAGTCAAAATACCTATGACTATTTCATACTCGGCGATATTGTTGGTAGCATGACCAATACAAACCACTCCCGAACTAACTAGATCATGTGCAGGGGAATATAGAACCCAAGCATCTGAAGCAAGGTTCAGGGTATGGCGGCAAGCACCATCAGTGAAGCCATAAAAATCCATTTGATCTACATAACCAAAACATGGTATAAACAGTCTAGACATTAAAATCAAAACCATATTGAAAATACTAAAACACACTGAAAAGTCAAACAATGTACATATATACAAGGTACAATACATAGATGATTTAGGCATAGTACCTCTTTAGGTACAACCCATTGTGAGGTTGCTTGAAGGGGACTTCGTCATAGTCCACGAGCTCATAGGCCCCTTTCTCTAAAACCTTGGAAACATTAAAAGGACCGTACCACATTGATTCAAACTTCCCTTTTCCTAGCTTATCATGTCTCTTATCATAATTCAGGACTAGCTCACCTTCATTAAACACACGAGGCTCGACAAATTTATCGTACTATGCCTTGACGCGTTTCTTATGTGCCTCATTAACTAAGATAGCAATGCAGCATCTCGTCTAGTTTCGTCAAGGTTGGTCAAGTATAAAAACCTTTCTTCCTCGGTAGAAGTATTAGGGAGAAGTTCAGCGACAAGTTTCAAAGATGGAATCTGACACTGAATAGGTAGGACAACTTCTAGTCCATATACTAACTAAAATGGTGTAAAACTAGTTGTCGTTTTTACTGAAGTTCTATAATCCCAAAGAGCGGAGAAGAGAGTCTGGTGCTAGTCAGATTTGTGATCTCCAACCATCTGACGTAGCATAGGTTTTAAAACTTTGTTAATGGCCTCAACTTGAGCATTAGCTTGCGGATAATAGGGAGTTGAGTTTTCATGGTGAAAACTCAGCTTAGCACTTAACTCTGCCATCATTTGATTTTGAAAATGTGATCTATGATCAGTGACAATAGACTGAGGAACTCCAAACCTAGCTATTACATGGTTAAAAAGGAAGAGGGCGGCAATATTTCCATCCTCTGCATATGTAGGCATAGCCTCAACCCACTTATTGAAATAATCCACAGCTACTATGATGTAACCATGTCCCCCCTGGCTGAGGTAGGCTTACAATGCATGAAATCTATCCCCCATTTGGCGAAAGGGCCAACGACAATGATGGGGTGTAACGGAGTAGGGTGGATGCGCTTTTTCGAATAAAAGTGTTAACAGGGTGGGCATTTTTTAACAGCCTCATGATAATCTTTAAAAATAGAAGGCCAGAAATAGCCAGCGCGAAGGATTTTCTGAGCTGTAGCCATCCCAGAAAGATGGCTGCCACATGCTCCAGAATGGCAGTCATTTAGAACTTGTTCAGCCTCGTCATGGATGAGGCATCATTGGAGAATGGTATCTATACCACGTCTATACAATGTATCATTAAGGATGAGATAATACTTCACATGGTGACGAATGCGGCGACGATCATCACAAGATATAATAGGCTAAAAACGACGTGTCTAGAGATAAATGATTAAATATCCATACCACATATCAGTTGTGCTTATTAGGAACATAAATTCATCTGGGAATGAATCACTGGGTTTAGAATCTGTTAAAGCATAGGGAAGATCACACATCAGCTCTCCAAAGACTAATGATTTCTTTGAAGTAGCTTTGGAAAACTCAAGGTCAAACTCCTGTAGGATGACAATCCATTAGGAGTATTTTCCCCCTAGCACCTGGCAAGTCAGGATGTAGTACACAGGGTTTTGGTCTGCAAGTAAAGTAGTGGTGCGAAGTAGGATGTAGTGATGAAACTTTTGGACAGAAATGACCATATCCAATGCTAGAGTCTCCATACGCAAGTATTGAGTTTTAGAATCGACAAGATTCTTACTTGCATAATAAATCACGTGTTCTAGGCCGTTCTGGTCCTCTTGGGATAAAACCATTCCGATAGTAGTATTAGAGGCAGCAACATACAAGAGAAAATCCTTCAAATAATTCAGGGGGTGTATCACAAGTGAATGAGTCAGAGCGAGGCTTAAGATTATTGAAGGCTCACTGGGCCTGGTCATCCCAGAAGAATGGAGTATCTTTCTTAAGGAGACACATATAACCATGCGTTTTCTCAGCAAAATTACAAACAAAACAACTAAGAAGGTTTGCCTTCCCTTGCAAACTTTGGAGTTCAACCAGGTTGGTTGGGGCAGGTAGAGCGAGTATTGCAACAATCTTTAATGGATCAATCTTAATGCCATCCTTAGAAACCACGAATCCTAAGAGACGTCTTGTCTCAACTCAAAAAACACATTTGTGTGGGTTCATCCATATTTTGTAATGGCGACATCTCAGGAAAATGTCTCTAATATGTTGAGGATGGTCTTCCCGTTGCTGTGAATGCGCAGGGAGATTATCGAGGTACGAATCCACAATGTTCTCAATGTCGTGAAATGCATAGGACATAGCGCGCTGAAATGTGGCCCCAGCATTCTTAAGACAAAAGGGTAACTTCATGTAGGCAAAGGTTCCCCATTGGCATATAAATGCCATCTTATGCTGATCGATGGGAAATATCTCAATCTGATTGTAGCTGGAAAATCCATCCATAAATGAGAAGATGACAGTCCTAGCATAGTTATCGATAATCTGATCGATGTGTGGAGTCAGAAAGTTGTCCTTAGGACAAGATTTATTCAGGTCTCGGAAATCGATACAGACTCGAATAGTTCCCTACTTTTTATTCACAAGAACGATGTTCAATACCCATTCCGTCAGGGGTACAGGATAGATGAATCCTTCCTTTAGAAGTTTCTCAACCTCAGCTTTGATAGTCACAGCCTTCCGCAAATGGACTTGTCTCAATTTCTGCCTAACCGGTCTGGCTGTAGGATAGGTTTTGATCTCATGGATCACAATAGATGGGTCTATCCTAGGCATTTCTTCATAAGACCAGACAAAAATGTCTCAGAACTCTTTAAAAAGTGCTCTATACTCTTCAGTTTTGTCTATTGAATAGTTTTACCTTATGTGAACATGTTCAATAATTCTAGGATTGATTGATATGTCGATTGGAGTCATTTTGGTAATGTTGCATAAATTTCCTTTAGACTCAGAATCTTGCAACAAGACAGGTGTTTGTGGATCATCGATAATATTAGTACCCAAGAGAGATACAAAATCATTATATGTCAAACTGGTATTTGGGAGGAACAAGGATCTGTGATGGTGATCCTCCCATACTGATAGGCTTTAGTATTCATAATATTGATAATAGACTTGTTCGACAGAAAAGTATGGGAGAGATAATCTAGAATAGGAAGCGACGGTTCTAACCAGTAGGGCAGGTGGTAAGGATCTGAAGCCACAAGATGAAGATCATCTGTAGGAACATCAGAAAAATATTGGATGGCATCATAAACTGCTTCATGTGGGATGAGGAAGGATGTCTCAACAACTTGTTTACCCTTAGGATCATAGCTAAACGAAGAGATCATATTAACTATTGCCGTTTCTGTGCTAGAAGGGGCTGATGGAAACACACCCATGAGGGTAGAGTCCTTTAACATCCCTACCCCAATCGACTGGTAAGGAGGAGGGGACTGACCTATCAAAGGGACATTATTTTCCATAGGGGTAGTAACATCCGGCGTACAGAAATCAAGTTGATGAATTGTCACAATTCTTCCCAAATGCGGAAACTGGAGGGTTCTAAACACCATCGAAGCAACAATGGTTATAGCATAAAACAAATTTATTCCTAAGAGAAGATTGTATTCTAACGGGGAATCCACTACTTCCACCTAAATGGAAATAGTTTTCCCCCCTAGCTCTACCAAAAGGGTTGGCATGAGGCCATGGGGATGGAAACCTCTTCCATTAAAGGCTTTTAGGGTTGTCGGAAATTTTACAAGCTCGGGAGAGCTAATGGATTTCCAACAAGACAGAGACAAGACAGAGGTTGAAGCACCTTCATCTAGAACAATCCTAAAGACCTTTTTCCCAACTACTCTTGTTACGATTTGAAAATCCAGTTGGTGAGGTAATCTAGGTTTGAGGTTCTCTGGATTGAAATGAATCAGATTCATGTCACCTGGGTCCATGGCTCCTAAGGCGATCAATAAGTTTTTGCATTGTGTGGGACAGCTTTGGAGCACTTCTAAGGTAGACATTGCACATGGTGCCTAAGCTAGGTCTTCTACAACATTATAGAATTGTGCAACTCGGGCATTAGGGTAAAAAAAATACTTCCTAAGATTACTCTTGGGTGGACGCAAAATCATGTCGAGATTAGGCTTCTCGATTGTTAGGGGACCATTAGAAGAGGATGTGGGAGAACCAGTAGAAGGATCTTTATCTGGAGAAGGTTTCTCGATTTTCTTCTCCTTAGGTTTGTCATATGACTGACTTCAATTTTCTATATTAATAGTTTTCGATGACGTCATTCGAATTTCCTCTGTAGAACTAGAGTTTCCCTAGTTAGACATGTAGTCTACCAGTTGTTGCTGAGAAGGAAAAGGATCAATAAGAACTGTCGGTGCGGGGTTACTCTTTACAAACTTATTAATTTCATCACGTCGAGGACACTCCTTCATGAAATGATTGCCATCACACAATAGGCAGGGATATTTATCTTTCCTTTTTCCTTTATTGTCATTCTCCGAGGCCATAGGTTTGGGATTTTCCTGTTGGTTTTTGGGTTTCTTGTTTTTACCTTTATAATAATAATGATTTTAAAAAATCAACATAGCATTAAAAAACCCTAAAATAGATATAAAAGTCATTTTAAATAGTAAAAATAAAACGATTTTACTATTTACCACTTGGTGAGAGCATTTTGGAGTAAATTTGAGCCAAATCTTCAATCAGCGATTCCACGAGATTCTACCGCCCAATTCGAGCGTCGTCAGAGCCAAGTAAATGGAAAAAACCCAACTTTTATTTTTAAAACATCCAATTTTGATTTTATGAGGGTATTGGGTTGTTTTAGGAAATCCCTAAACCTCAAATGTGGGCACCCCTCCTGCCCCTTATGGGACAGGCAGTGCACCGTGAGAACCACACATCTTGTACTACACTTAGGTGGTGCCATTGCTCTGTGCAAATGAAGCTCAGGAAGTGCCGGTTGTGAGTGGAGAAAAATGAATGGATAAGCAAAAGAACAAGTTTTTAATTGATTTTAATGATTGATTGTGTTTCTAATCGGTCCATTAATTGTTTTTGGTAGGTCCCAACTGATAAAAAATGGTCATATGGAAAGAGCGGAAACACAATGATGATGATGCTTTTGCCAAGAGAAATTCAGGATGCATAGCCGCATTGAGGAATTGTTGCCTCCTCAAATTCTTCTGCACACCTAGCATGGTGTCTCATAAGCAATTGCAAGAGTATATCCTCCATATGTGTAACCTGGAGAAACAATACTTTGAGGTAGAATCCCACGTATTGACAGTTGAGGTAGAGGATATCTACTTCTTGAATGGATTATCGAGACGGGGTGCCCCAATTTCATTGACAGATTCCCGTGGAGGGGATTTCACTACCCAGGTGTTGATTGATCATTACTGCTTTCCTGGTACTAGAATTTCAGGGAAGAAAATTCCCATTAAGGAAGTGAGGGATGATCCTCTCTATACTATTATTTTCACCATGTAGAGGCTGGCTCGGAGCCAAGGGCCTCACCAGGCTTCTAGGGCACACCTATTATATGCGATAGAGGCTATGGCACCTAGTGTCTTTAACTAGGCAGAGGCATTACTACCGGTCTTCAAGGACCAGCCGACAAAATTTCGGTAGGGAGAGCTAAAATAGTTTGGCTATGGTTCCATCTTAGCCTGTTTATTTTTTGAGCGGGTCCCTCATTTGAGGCCCTAAGTGGTTTTTACTAAGCTGAGGGAAAGAGACCCTCGTCTGCTGAGGTGGGTCAGGATCATGGCCCGCACAAGAGCAGGCAAAGGGAAAGTGAAGTTCAGGGCTCCATTTTTCAGCTGGCTGAACGACTAGATCCTCATGGTCAAGGATTATGCGTATGTTGGTACAAATTTTCAAGGCGACCTTGACCTACCACTTCCACCTGACGAACAGTGGGGAGACATAGGTAAGAAACAAAACCCTAAGATGGCCATTTGTGTTTTTGTATTTTAATGTTTTTATTTATTTATTTTTTATGTATTTTAACAAGACCTAAAAATTTCCATGCAGATGTTGGAGTGGCACGACCTAGGGGATCTTCCCCACTTGACAGACGAGCGGGAGCTCGGTTTGTTCAACAAGGTGAAGACTCGATGGGAGAGATGGAGGAGATCCTAGAGAGGTTGACTCTCGACATACCTGATGCATCCATCGATGATCTCTCGATGCGATATCGGAGGCACACAACAGGAATGCCATGCTGTTTTAGCCGTTTTCTATGTAGAGAAGTGCAGGATGTCAAATGCTACCATGAGCATCACTAGACAGTTCTACATGATGTATTACTGAAATCTAATATAGCTTTAGGATTTCATATGATTTTGTGCTTCCTGAAAGCCAGAGTGCTTCAGATGAGGTCTCGTGACCTATTTTTGTAAAACAATTTATATATATATATATATATATACGAACTTTTACTTCCGATGTTTATATGCTTCAAATGGAAAATGTATTTACATGAGTTTTATATGTTTTCAATGTTTATTTACAATATGATGAACCATGTTTAATTTTCATATTATGAAGGAGCAATATACCAGTATAGGGTATAATTTGCCAATGAATTAGTAGTTGCATTGTCTACCCTAGGGATATGCCTATAAGTGATAACCTCAAATGACCTTTCCAATAGATGTACCCTTCAATAGAGACAGCAGTATAGGGTTTCTAATGGTGTAGACCTGGTTCAAATGACAAACCACTAATTGTGAGTCCATGAAAAATACCAAGTCACGAATGTCTGGGGATGCAGCCTCAGTCAAAAGACCTATGACTGCTTCATACTTGACGATATTGTTGGTAGCAGAACCAATACAAACCGCTCTCAAAATGACTAGATCATGTGCAGGGGAATACAAAACCGAAGCAGCTAAAGCAAGGTTCAGGGTATGGAGGCAAGCACCATCAGCGAAGCCATAAAAATCCATCTGATCTACATAACCAAAACATGGTATAAACAGTCTAGACATTAAACTCAAAACCATATTGAATATACTAAAACACATTGAAAAGTAAAAAAATGTACATATATACAAGGTATCATACATAAATGATTTAGGTATAGTACCTCTTTAGGTACAACCCATTGCGAGGTTTCCTGAAGGGGACTCTGTCATAGTCTAGGAGCTCATAGGCCCCTTTCTCTAAAACCTTGGAAATGATAAAAGGACCGTACCACATTAATTCAAACTTGCCTTTTCCTAGCTTATCATGTATATGATCATAAGTCAGGACTAGGTCACCTTCGTTAAACACACAAGATTCGATAGATTTATTGTACTGCACCTTGACGCATTTCTTATGTTCCTCATTAAATAAGGCAACATCTCATCTAGTTTTGTCAAGGTTGGTCAAGTATAAAAACCTTTCTTCCTTGGTGGAAGTATTAGGGAGAAGTTCAATGGAAAGTTTCAAAGATGAAATCTGACACTGAATAGGTAGGACAACTTCTAGTCCGTATACTAACTGAAATGGTGTAAAACTAGTTGCTATTTTTTACTGAAGTTCTATAATCCCAAAGAGTGGAGAAGAGAGTTTGGTGCCATTTGGATTTGTGATCTCCAACCATCCGACGTAGCATAGTTTTAAAAACTTTGTTAATGGCCTCAACTTGACCATTAGCTTGTGGATAATAGGGAGTTGAGTTTTCATGGAGAAAACCTAGCTTAGCACTTAACTCTGCCATCATATGATTTCGGAAATGTGATCCGTGATCAGTGACAATAGACTGAGGAACTCCAAACCTAGCTATTACATGGTTAAAAAGGAAGAGGGTGAAAATATTACCATCCTTTGCACATGTAGGCATATCCTCAACCCACTTAGTGAAATAATCCATGACTACTATGATGTAACCATGCCCCTCGGCTGAGGTAGGCTTACAATGCATGAAATCTATCCCCCATTTGGTGAAAGGGCCAATAACAATGACGGGGTGTAATGGAGCAGGGTGGGTGTGCTTTTTTGGATAAAAGTGTTGACAGGGTGGGAATTTCTTAACAACCTCATGGAAATATTTAAAAAGAGAAGGCTAGAAATAGCCAGCGCGAAGGATTTTCTGAGCTGTAGCCATCCCAGAAAGATGACCGCCACATGGTCCAGAATAGCAGTCATTTAGAACTTTTTTAGCCTCGTCATGGGTGAGGCATCATCGGAGAATGGTATCTATACCACGTCTATATAATTTATCATTGAGGATGAGATAGTACTTGCGTGGTGACGAATGTCATGATGATCATCATGAGATATAGTAGGCTGAAAATGTTGTGTTTGGATATAAATGATTAAATGTCCATACCACGGATCAGTTGTTCTTATTAGGAACAAAAACTCATCTGGGAATGAATCACTGGGTTCATAATCCGTTAAAGCACAGGGAAGATCACACATCAGCTCTGCAAAGACTAATGATTTCTTTGAAGTAGCTTTGGCAAACTCAAGGTCAAACTCCTGTAGGATGATAATCCATCGAAAGTATTTCCCCCCTAGCACCTGACGAGTCAGGATGTAGTACATAGGGTTTTGGTTTGCAAGTATAGTAGTGGTGCAAAGCAGGATGTAGTGACGAAACTTTTGGACAGCAATGACCATATCCAATGCTAGCTTCTCCACACGTGAGTATCGAGTTTTGAAATCGAGAAGATTCTTACTTGTGTAATAAATCACGTGTTCTAGGCCGTTCTTGTCCTCTTGGGATAAAGCCATTCCGATAGTAGTAGTAGAGGTAGCAACATACAAGATAAAATCCTTCGAATAATCTTGGGGGTGTATCACGGGTGAACGAGTCATAGCGTGCTTAAGATTATCGAAGGCTCACTGGGCCTGGTCATCCAAGAAGAATGGAGTATCCTTCTTAAGGAGACGCATATAACCATGATTTTTCTTAGCAAAGTTACAAACAAAACGATGAAGAAAGTTTCCCTTCCTTTGCAAAATTTGGAGTTCAAGCAGGTTGGTTGGGGCAGGTAGAGCGAGTATTGCAGCAATATTTAATGGATCAATCAAAATACCATCCTTAGAAACCATGAAGCCTAATAAATGTCCCGTCTTAACGAAAAAAACACATTTGTGTGGGTTCAGCCGTATTTTGTAATGGCAATATCTTAGGAAAATGTCTCTAAGATGTTGAGGATGGTATTCCCGTTGCTGTGAATGCACAGGGATATCATTGAGGTATGGCTCCTCGATGCTCTTAATGTTGTGAAATGCATAGGACATAGTGTGCTGAAATATGTCCCCAACGTTATTAAGAACAAAGGGTAACTTCCTGTAGGAAAAGGTTCCCCACGGGCATATAAATGTTGTCTTATGTTGATCGGCAGGCAATATCTCATTCTAATTGCAGCCCAAAAATCCATCCACAAATGAGAAGATGACACTCCCATCATAGTTATTGATAATTTGATCAATTTGTGGAGTCAAAAATTTGTCCTTAGGACAAGACATTATTCAGGTCTCAAAAATCGATAAAGACTCAAATAGTTCCTTGCTTTTTATTCACAGGAACGATGTTCGATACCCATTCCTCCTGGGGAACATGATAGATGAATCCTTCCTTTATAATTTTCTCAACCTTGGCTTTGATAGCCACAGCCTTCCGTGGATGGACTTGTCTCAATTTCTACCTAACCAGTCTAGCTGTGGGATAGGTTTTGATCTCATGGACCACAATAGATGGATCTATCCCAGGCATTTCTTCATAAGACCAGGAAAAAATGTCTCGAAACTCTTTAAAAAGTGCTCAATACTCTTCAATTTTGTCTATTAAACAGTTTTTCCCTATGTGAACATGTTCAATAGTTCTAGGCTTGACCGATATGTCGATTGGAGCTATTTTGGTAATGTTGCATAAATTGCCTTCAGACTCAGAATCTTGCAACAAGACAGGTGTTGGCGGATCATCCACAATATCAGTAACCAATAGAGATACAAAATCATTATCTATCAAACTAGTATTGGGGATGAACAAGGATATGTGATGGTGATCCTCCCATAATGATTCTTTTGTATTCATAATATCGATAATAGACTCATCCGACGAAAAATTATGGGAGAGATAATCTAGAATAGGAAGCGATGGTTCTAACCAGTAAGGCAAGTGGTAAGGATCCGAAGCCACAAGATGAATATCATCCGTAGGAACATCGAAAATAGATTGGATGGAATCATAAACTGCTTCATGTGGGCTGAGGGAGGATGTCTCAACAACTTGTTTACCCTTAGGATGATAGCTAAACGAAGAGATCATATTAACTATTGTCGTTTCTGTGCTAGAAGGGGCTGATGGAAACACGCCCATGAGGTCGGAGTCCTTTAACATTCCTACCCCAATCGACTGGTAAAGAGGAGGGGACTGACCTAGCAAAGGAACATTATTTGTCATAGGGGTAGTAACATCCGATGTACAAAAATCAAGTTGATCAATCATCACAATTATTCCCAAATGTGGAAACTGGAGAGTTCTAAACATTGTCGAAGCGACATTGGTCATAGTGTAAAACCAATTTCTTCCTAAGAGAAGATTGTAGTCTAATAGGGCATCCACTAATTCCACCTGAATGGAAACAATTTTTCCTCCTAGCTCTACTAAAAGGGTTGGCATGAGGCCATGGGGCTGGAAACCTCTTCCATCAAAGGCTTTTAGGGTTGTCAGTGATTTTACAAGCTTGGGAGAGCCAATGGCTTTCCAACATGACATAGACAAGACAGAGGTTGAAGCACCTTCATCTAGAACAGTCCTAAAGACATTTTTCCCAACTACTCTTCTTACGATTTGAAAATCCAGTTGGTGAGGTAATCTAGGTTTGAGGTTCTTCGGATTGAAATGAATTATATTCATGTCACCTGGGTCCATGGCTCCTAAGGCAGTCAATAATTTTTTGCATTGTGTGGGACAGCTTTGGAGCACTTCTAAGGTAGACATTGCACATGGTGCCTAAGCTAGGTCTTCTACAACATTATAGAACTGTGCAGCTCAGGCATTAGGGTTAAAAACAACCTTCCTAAGAGTACTCTTGGGCGGACGCAAAATCATGTCAAGATTAGGATTCTCGATTGTTAGGGGACCATTAGACGAGGATGTGGGAGAACCAGTAGAAGGAGCTTTATCTGGAGATTGTTTCTCGATTTTATTCTCGTTAGGTTTGTCATATGACTGACTTCGAGTTGCTATATTAATATTTTTTGATGACATCATTTTAATTTCCTCTGTAGAACTAGAGTTTCCCTATTTAGACATGTGGTCTACCAGTTGTTGCTGAGAAGGAAAAGGATCAGTAAGAACTACCGATGTGGGGTTACTCTTTAAAAACTTATTAATTTCATCACGTCAGGGACACTCCTTTATGAAATGATCTCCACCACACAATAGGCAGGGATTTTTAGCTTTCCTTTTTCCTTTATTGTCATTCTCTGGGGCCATAGGTTTGGGATTTTCCTTTTGGTTTCCGGGTTTCTTGTTTTTACCTTTTCCCTTCTTCTTACTACTGGATGATTGCGTACTTTGAATAGAATTCACCTCGGAAGAAACCGTAGGATTGGAAGGAGTAGTAGTGGAAGGACTGGGTTGTTTGGAAGGTTTTACTGCTGACGGAGGCTAGATTGAACTGATAACCCCATCAACAGGAGTTTCTGCAGGTGGCTTAGCCAGGTCTGTGCTGGGATAAGGAGCTTGAGGAATAAGATCATACAAATTTCTAGACTGGGAATATACCAAGTCTAGATATTAAGTGCGACTAATGGCTTGCTCTTCAGTAACAACACCTCCCATAGCCACATATCGGGTAATGGGTGGCAACAAATACTTCGTAAACCAATCAGCTAAGAGTTGGTCCGAGATAGGAGCTTTAATGAGCCTTCTCCGCTTTCTCCAATCATGAATATGATCTGAAATGTGTGTGGAGGTGTTTTGACGTATAGAGGTCAAAAGGTCTGTACCCATTTCGTAGTGAATGGATAACTAAAAGTGTGTGAGGAAGACAGTTGCCAAAGCACTAAAATCCACAAATGAGTGTCATGGAAGTTCGATATACCACTTCGTGGCCATACCATTCAAAGTGCGCTGGAAGAGTCTCAATGGAATAGAATCATCCATCAAGGAATTTTACGAACACCATAGATGGAAAGTCATAAGGTGATTTTTTGGATCATCTCCCTGCTTTCCATCGAATTTCAGAATATCCAATGGTAACTTGACTGGAATGGGGGGCCACGTAGGATTGTGTTGAATGGGGTCATTGATCAACTTGGACAAATTGGGAAAGTACAAAGTTTCTAGGAAAGGTAACTGATGATTCAGTTCAACATACTGGTAATATTGATAAGGCATGCAACCATTAGTAGGACTATAAGTGGATTGATACACAGGTTGTTGAAAAGGTTGATTAGACGATGAACCTCTAGAAGATGGACCTCCAGGGTTAGGGTTGCCAGAACCACCAGGGCCATTAGGAGGATTGGGAGGAGGACCACAAGAACCTCCAAGAATACTAGGACCTCCTAGACCACCAGGACCACCAGGGGGAGGACCACCAAGAGGAGGACCACCAGGACCTCCAGGACCACCAGGAGGAGGACCTCTGGGACCTCCGGGAGGAGGACCACTAGGTCCTCTGGGACCACCGGGAGGAGGGCCACCAGGCCCCCTAGGGGGAGCACATCCATAAGGTGTCCCTCTAGGACCTCTAGGACCACTAGGGGGAGGACCTCCATAAGGTGGCCCTCTGGAACCTCCAACTGTATGAATAGGTATTACTCCCAATGCTGGCATGTAGGATCAGTTGGGTTTCCCCAAGGAGTGAAGTTATTTCCAGGATATGGAATTCCAGTGTATGACATGCCTGTAGGGGTAGTTTGGTAATTCATATTTCCTATAGGTATTTGATTTGCTGGGTGACCATACCCACAGGAAGCTTGATTAATTATAGGTTGTTCCCCTAAGGGTTGACCTGAACTCAATGGAGGGTTAACTATATTCGTACGAGGAACATAAACTGTGGATGTTCCCGCATTAGAGGACTGTCTATTATGAGTAACAACTTCACCAAAAGGTAATGTAGATCATGTCGGGGGTTTCCCCTGACACTATAAGGTACTGATACAACTGGATTTGAAGGTTCCCCCCCATCCCTAGAAGACCCAGGAGGACTAGAAACATACCTAACATTTGCAACCGTAGGGTCAGAAGTTTGACCTGGGTGGTGTGAAGTCTCAACATGATCGATAGGTTTCATAGAATCAGTCAGTGAACGATATTCGGCTGGCCAAGGATTTGTATTACAGGGAAGAAGAGCCGACATAGGTTCTTTATGAGGGATTGAGGTTGCTAAGATAGTATCTAGTCTTTGCATTCTCTCCTAAAAATATTGTGCACGGTGAATAGCTGATTGAATTTGTCTATATTCCTCTTCACTTGGTAAAGAATGTTCAGGAGAGGGCCTATGTACTCCAAATGAAGCAATGGCTTGTCCCATAGAAGTTCCCCAAAACAGAGCATCTGGACCATAATATGGATGAATAGGACTATCAACATGACCTTCCACTTGACCATGGAAAGAAGTGTCACCCACAGGAGGTTGTTGGACCAAGGGAGTAACTTCAGAAGCGAATTGGTCTTCACTTTCTACAACTAGGTTCTCTTCCACATGGGATGTAGTTGTAGCTCCTTAGTCAGTAGCTTCCATTGGACCTTCTCCTATAACAGGAGGAAAGTTAGGTGGTAAGCCCCGCGTTCTTCTAGACCGTCTCAAATGAAACTTAGCCAGATTGCATAGTCACTAATCTAACCTAGGGTTTCAAAGCTAAGAAAAAACACACCAAAAAACTTTCTCCTACTCAAGATATAGGCTAACAAGAAAATTCAAATGACAGGATGAGCTCAAATGGTCGGTCTCTCACCAGGATTGTCAAGTAGGTGCAACTCGTGATATACCACAAGGGTAAGTGCATAGTAATCTCCCTGAATGCTATTTTCAGTGTATTGCTCCACACAAGATGACCAACGGGATTTTATTAGATAGATAAGGTATCCTAGTGGGGTCTCCCGATATACTCAAGGTATGTGGGAGCTCAAAGCGGTAGTAGTGTTGTCTAATGCACAACCGTTCACAAGGGGCCTTCCTATATACAATCAAGTACGTGAAGTACCTTTCTATATACCTCAAGTGTACGTGAAAGGCCGTTCGATATACCAAAGGTACATGGAAGAACCGCGTGAGTCCTGGGGTGTAGTGCAGACAAATAATGACAGCTCCTACGTTTAACGATGCCTGAACACATCTCTAACCTATCACTCAAATTTATATACAAATATTAAGCCTATAACAACTGTTAATTTTAAATTGGACGGTTAGGTGAATGCATGAGTTTTTGACAGAAAAGTAAAACCATGCAAATATGAAATGCAGGTTCATTCACTTTACCATTCAATATGCCTAATTACGGGAAGGAGAGTGAGTGTTTTCTTTTTCAATTTGATTTAAAACTAGAAAATTCCCCAAACAAATATACTAAAAAAATTCTTTTTTTCCGAGCATACAATCAAACAACGCTTCTTCAAATCAACTCTTTTTTAAAGCAAACAGGTAGGGTAAGATCTCCTTTCAACAAAGAAGAAAGACAAACAACATTCAAATATGCATATGCAAGCTATTTTTTTGATTTTTCTAAAACATGGAAAGATCTAACTTAAACTATTGATATTTTTTCCTTTTGATGAGATAATGATGCAAAAGAGACAAAAGAACAAAGGAATCCTGAAAGCTTGTGAGGCTAATTAGAGATCCAGTGACTTGAGCCCAATAGAACAATAACCTAGTATCAACAATTTTTCCTTTTTAGAGTGAAAATAAGTCTTTCTCACACTTAATGAAAAATAGAAACAATCAAACTGATCTAAGGGAGTCTTTCTTTTCATTACTAGTCTATAATAGGAAGAGATCTAATCTGACCTAAAGCTTCCAAAAACCCCTTTCAGAACAAACTTACAAGCAGTAATGAATGATGAATATAACCTAGATTTTTGTTTTTTTATTTTGAAAAACAAGCAATTTCCACATAAAAATTTTAGATTTCAATCACTTAGGAAACTTCAAACAAGTCTGGACAAAACTAACTGAACACACAAAAATCCAAAAATCACAAATCTTTTGCAAAAAATTGAAAAAATCAAGGTCTAGGATAGGCCTACCTAGCACCATGCCGAAAGGGTTATTGACAGAGCAGTTTTGAAGCAGAACCACTTCTTGTTCACTGAATTGTGGAAATTGAACCCAAGTGATAGAACAATTACACTCACAAAATTGCTAATCAAACATGCAAATTTACAAACAAAGGAGACTGAAATTGGAGCATAACACTAATCTGTATTGAATAAGTGTACAATAGCCAACCTTATGAAGTCATAGGATGCTGCAATATATAATTACATGAGAGATTTGAATGCATAAGGATGCCATTCGAAATAGTAAAAAAGTAGGCTTACTAAATCTAGTCAAATCCCCCATAGGTGCATAAAGTAGTTTTTAAATCCACTTAGAGGCTCACGAATTGGAAAATTCAAGTAGGAAAGATAATAAGGGATGGAAATACAAATGATACATGCTTTTATTAGGGGAAAAGGATGGAGGATGATGAGGGAAAAAAACAAGTCAACTACACCTAGTCTTACTTTCCCTTTTGCCTTATTTCTCAATAAAACAGGCAACTTAGCAGAAAAAGTAGATATGCGCTTTGGAGGATATGGAATAAAGAAGACATGATAAATACGGTTTCCAGGAGGTTTCCCAAGCACTCCATGACTTAGTTTTAGCAATTTTGACTTCTATGACATGTGGAAGACAACTTACATAGAGTGGAATATAGGAAACTAGGCAAATAAGACAAAAATGGATTAATTAATGTCTAAGGTAGGTAACTATGGGTTGATTATTCTAACACCCCCCCTTAAGCCTGACTTTATGAGTAAATATCAGAAAAATATAGGCCCTAGCAACAAGGCTTAGTCACCCTTTACATACTGCATGTCCATTTAACTAAGGAAAGAGGCAAAAACCCAGTGGGAAAATCCTCCCTTGAAAATGGATAGTAAAACAAAATTTGAAAATCTTGTCATCAATCATGCTTCACAGTATGATCAGAAATCCCCAGAAAATATTTGAGATTGCTGAATGTCTTCTCACAAAAAAATTTGGTGAAGATGTCTGCTACTTGTTCTGAAGATGCACAGAAGAGTAGGTGAATGGTGCCATCATGCACAAGTTGTCTGATGTAGTGCATATGGATCTCAATGTGTTTGGTTCTCTATCTCTGAACTAGATCATTGTAGATTCAAATGGTGCTCTAATTATCACAATAGATAATGGTTGAAAACTCTGATTCGAAGCCACACTTTCCAAGTATCCCCTGCAACCATAAACATTGAGTTGTTACATTTACAACTCCTCTGTACTCTGCTTATGTAGATGAGAGTGATATGGCACTCTGATTTGATTGGTCCTTCTACAAGAATGAACACATATCCTAATGTTGAATTTCAATCTGTGTTGTCACCTGCCCAATCACTGTCAGTAAACCTAATCAAATCAAGATCAGATTTAGCTTTGTAGAAGATCCCATGAGTTCTTGTTCCTTGAACAAAGTTAAGGATCCTTTTGGCTGCTCTCCAATGGATCTCATGAGGCTGATCCCTGTATATTTAAGCCACATTTATTGCATAATAAATGTCAGGTTGAGTGTGTCTAAGGTAAATCAAACACCCAATCAATTTCCTATACAGTGTATTATTTACCATAGGAGAAGAACCTGCTTCTTCAAGCTTAACTCCTGAAAGGAAGGGAGTCTTGCTTGGCTTGCAATATTTCATGTTGAACTTGTTCAGAAAATCTAAAGCATACTTGGACTGATGTACTTTTATTCCATGTTGGGATTGAGCAATTTTGAGACCCAAGAATTGGCTCAACAACCCCAAATTAGTCATAGAAAATGCATGGTTCATTGCATCCTTCAAGGAGACAATCTCTTTCTTTGAACTTCCTGTAATCAGAAGGTCATCCACATACAAGACAATAATCATCAAAGAACCATGAATCAGCTTCAAATGAACATTAGGATCATACTTGCATTGAACAAAACTCAATGACAGCAGAAAGCCATCAATCTTGGCATACCAAGCCCTGGGGGCTTGCTTGAGCCCATACAATGATTTCTTTAACTTGCACACAAAATATGGATTAGAAACAAACCCTTGAGGCTGCTGCATGTAAATATGTTTAGTAATATATCCATTTAGGAAAGCACACTTCACATCCATGTGATGTACCTCTCACTGCTTCGAATCTGCAATGGCTAAGGCTAGCCTTATGGAGTCCATATTTTCCACCGGTGCAATGGTTTCATTGTAGTCAATACCATGTACATGTGAGTAGCCATTGGATACCAATATTTCCTTATATTTCAAAGGTGAACCATCAGTAGAAAACTTATTTTTTAAAACCCACTTACATTGAACTAGCTTCCTCCCTGGGGAAAGATCAACCAGTTCCCAAGTGTTGTTCTTCTGGAGCGAGCTGAATTATTCTTTCATGGCTGTTTACAATATTGGATCATGTGCTGCATATTCATATTTTTGTGGGTCTGATTCAACCATCAGATAACACTTCTCTACAAACAAAGGGTCTTTCATACACAGGGAACTCTCAAACTGAGATCTAGTCCTCCTAGGATCACTAGGATTTCTAGCTAGTTCCCCAACTGCATGAATGGTATTTGATGCCCATTTTGGTCTTGTAGGACTATCAATATCTGTAATTAAATCATCATTATCAGACTTATCAGAATCAGCAAACTCATTTGTCTCTCCACTTACATTCAATGGTTCTGGTGGTGAAGAAGACTCTCCAACTTCAACTGCTGCTAAAGGCTTTTCGTGGAACTGAACACTCCTTTCAATGAAGGATTTGTTTGTGCTCAATTTGATCAGCTTGTACCATTTTGAATATTTATAATACCCAACAAATAGGAACTCTTGGCTTTGGGGCTGCAAATCCTTTCTCTTTTCAGTTGGAATTCTAGCCCAAGCCTTTGAGCCAAAAATCCTGAAATGGGTCATATCTGGCTTGTTCCCACTCCAAGATATGAAAGGAGTCATACCATCAAGCTATTTATGAGGAACCCTATTCTATATATAGGATTCATAGTTTATAGCCTCGGCCCAAAAATTTGGTGGCAAAGTCTTAGCCTCCATCATACAGGTTTCCATCTCCTTCAGTGATCTGTTCTTTCTCTTAGCAACACCATTTTGTTGTGGTATGTAAGGGATTGAATGTTGCATCTGAATACCTACATCTTTACAATATTAAATGAACTCAGACTTGACATACTCAACACCATTGTCAGATTTGAGGATCTTTAGTCTCCTCCCAGACTGGTTTTCAACCAATGCCTTAAAGACTTTGAAGAGGTCAAAAACTTTAGACTTGTGCTTTAGGAAGTAAACTCAAAAATACCTGGAAAAGTCATCTATGAAGGTCAATGCATATTTGGCTTGACTCATTGAAATATGAGGAAATGGACCAGCAACATCACTGTGGATCAACTCAAAAGGTGCAGAGGTTCTCTCATGACTAACTCTCTCAAATTTGTGCTCTGGGTGTTTTCTTAGGATACAACCTTGACAGACTCCCTTGGAAAACTTAATCTTTGGTAACCCTATGACCATATATTTTTCACTCAGATTAGAAAGATACTGATAGTTAAGATGGCCAAATATTTCATGCCAAAGCTTGCTTGCCTCATTAGCATGAATCAAAAGAGCAGAGGGGTTTGATTAGGGTAGAGAATGCGAAAACATGTATACCTTTGAAGTGTGATATACAACACCTTTTGCAATGAATTTACCATTCGAGATCTCTGTGATCTAAAAATCATCAGGGGAGAATATGACCTTCTTTGGAGACCCTGTGTGAGTCATTTGGTACACTGACAAGAGGTTAGAGGAAAGACCTGGAACATACAACACATTATTGAACTTACCATGGTCAAGATCAATCCTTCCTTTCCCCAAACTGTCAGTGAGAGAGTCATCTCCCAACACTATTGGTGGACCTTTCAACATGTCAAGAGAGGAGAATTCCTCCTTGGTCAAAACCATATGTCTAGAAGCTCCAGTGTCTATGATGAAGCTAGGTGAGCTTGATGTGCCAGCAACCAAAGCATGTACTCTCTCTATGTCCTCTGAATTTGATCCTTCTTCCCTCTTCTTTGATCAATTAGGAAGGGAGATGTTATTCTTCTCTAGGAGTTGGGTCAACATCTCAATTTGATTCTTCATACAGGAGCTCTTAGGATGATAGCCCTTACTACAGCATGCGCACTTGCTCATTTCTCCTTTGTTCTTCTTCTTCTGGAAGTTCTTCTTGGAGACTTGGGGCTCCTCTTGAGACTTGTTCTTGTCTCTCTTTTGCTTAGGTGGCTTCTTATATTTCTTCTTTCCTTTTTAATCCACCCTCGAATCTCAAGCAACCAAAGATTGGTATTTTGAAGGTTTGATGGTGCCCATCATCACCAGTTTATCTTGTTCTTGTGTGAGGGATTCCATGAACTCTGCAACCTTAGGAATATTCCAGGATCGAACTGTCAAATTTGTGGCATGGAAGGTCGAAAAAAACACTGAATAGTTAGGGAAAATCTTCAAGAGTATGGCCAAAACTAGTTTCTCTTCCTTCTTTTCAATTCCACACTATTTTAGCTGCAAAACAAGGGCTTGAAACTTGGAAAAGTAGAGTTGTAGGGATTCAAAGCTGCTGGGACTCAAAGAGATCAATTCATTCTCAATTTGATGTCCTCTCATCTCATCTGTCTTACCAAAATTCCCTACAAGATTCTCCCACTCTTCATTAGGTGATTTCAATCCATCAAGATGGAAGAGGAGGTCTCTTGAAATGCTCAGACACAAAAGACCATAGGCCTCATCCCTCCTGTTGTGCCATTTAATTTTCTTTGCAACTGCATTGGGATTTGCATCAGTTTCCATAGTCACCCTGTAGAGACATTTCTCTCTCAATAGTATCTCCATATTTTCTTTCCATTCAAAGAAATTAAATGGAGTCAAGATGATCTTCTGAGATTGATCCATAGCTCAGAAACTGTGCCCTTCAGTCAGCAGAATATGCTCCCAGTCAAGATGTTGAACCTGCAATAGCAATATGGAAGGAGAGAAATTGATCTAGAAAGGCTCTAATACCATGTGGAAATTGAACCCAAGTGATATAACAATTACACTCACAAAATTGTTAATCAAACATGCAAATTTACAAACAAAGGAGGCTGAAATTGGAGCATAACACTAATATGTATTGAATAAGTGTACAATAGCCAACCTTATGAATTCATAGGCTGCTGCAATATATAATTTCATGAGATATTCGAATGCATAAGGATTCCATTCGAAATAGTCAAAAAGTAGGCTTACTAAATCTAGTCAAATCCCCCATAGGTGCATAAAGCAGTTTCCAAATCCACTTAGAGGCTCATGAATTGGAAAAGTCAAGTAGGCAAGCTAATAAGGGATGGAAAGAAAACTCATACATGCTTTTATTAGGAGAAAAGGATGGAGGATGATGAGGGAAAAAAACAAGTCAACTACACCTAGTCTTACTTTCCCTTTTGCCTTATTTCTCAATGAAACGAGCAACTTAGCAGAAAACGCAGATATGTGCTTTGGAGGATTTGGAATAAATTAGACATGCTAAATATGGTTTCCAAGAGGTTTCCCAAGTGCTCCATGACTCAGTTTTAGCAAGTTTGACTTCTATGACATGTGGAAGACAACTTGCATAGAGTGGAATATAGGAAACTAGGAAAATAAGACAAAAATGGATTAATTAATGTCTAAGGTAGGTGAATATGGGTTGATTATTCTAACATGAACTTAGGTGGTGGCACTGCCTATTGCTAAATAGACTCAGGAGGTGGCACCGCTTGTTTCCTAAGGCACATGCGTGGTTCCCTGTAACAATACATAACACAAGGACAATGAAAAAATCAATTTCAAAATTTCAAGAACTCTACAAAAAATGATGAATCAACAACAATACATATCATATAAAGTCAAGGTGACTCATATTTGAAGAGATCTAAATATTTCAAACCGAAACTTCACTAGGTCAGATGTAGATCCGACTACAAAGACTCGAGGCTAGAGCTTGGATTCAAACAAGAGTAGTTCAGAAACTGAGGAAGACCAGAATAGATAAGTAATTCCCCAATGGAGTTACCAAATTTGTTATTAGGATTATTGCACCTTCTGTGGAAAGAAGTTGTTCCTCTGGTCTGAATGGTTCAGATCCATAACAAATGAGTAACAACTAGGTTGAATACTTTCCCTGAAAGCTATAGATGCCTGGAATAAAACTATGATGAAAGACCTGTAGACCTATAGAAAAACATCAAACATACAACAACATAAAAGCTACCATAAAACTATCCATAGATCCATATTAGTGACTAAGGAATCCAATAATATATATGTGAGATTAAAACACAATAGATATATGGGAAGGAAATCAACTTTGCATTAATATATGAATGAAAGATCTTACAACCATTTTGCCTTAGTGTCGATGCACTCCTTCAAAATACTAGAATCTCATCCCCAATAGCTCCAACTTGCTCCTCTATGCTCTCTAATGGATTAGGCTGGGGTGTTAATTCAACAACATAACTTTACTTCTAGGCTTCCCGCTCCCAACCATGGAGTATGAGCTTGTATATATAGGGATCAAAGGGATAGGAATGGTTGATAAATTGGTGGGTGAGGTGGCCATGAGATCCTCAAAGGAGGGATCTCGAGCTTAACTAACCCAAGTGAGTAGGGATAAGGCTAGACATGAGGATTTTTGTTCTAGAAGCTTCACAAAACCTCCTTTTTTCACTTTTTACCAAGGGCACTGCTTATACTCCTTTATGACAGAGTGGTGAAGGGTGAGAACCACACCAACAACAAAGGTTAAAGGCAGTGGCACCGCCTGGTTTCCACATAACTTGGGTGGTGCTGCATAAGTTACCACTTATTTGCTTGAGGGTAAGAGCGGTGCTAAAGTTTTGTATGTTAAAACCAACACCTAGAGCATGTTTCACTTCAAGTTTGGGATTTGAGCACAAATATATGTTTTAGGGATCCTATCACATGTTGGTGACAAATTTTGAGTGTAACATCCGTAAGAACAATTCTGCATTGTTGATATTTTGTGGGTGTTTTGTTGACTGTCAATTTCCAGATTGCGAGATGTGGATTGCGGGTTCATAGAATCTTTAAACATTATTTCCACAATTCCCTTTTTGCATTTTTTTGTCCGCACCCTCGATCTCTTTTGGAGGAACTAATCTTAGTCTTCCGATCTTTATATTTTGCGGAACTTCATCCTCCCACCTATATTTTGCTGAACTGATCCTTAGCCCTTGGATCTCGTACAGGATGCTTCCTAACCATCGATTTTAGATTGAATTTAGATCTTACCATGACTTTTTGGATCTGCATGATCTCTTTGTAGAAATCTCTGCTATTGTTTCTAACAGTGTTGTCATTCATACTGCATCTCTACTTCCACTCGATCTCTGTTCTTTGTTTCATTAACCATTGTTTACATGATACTATCGACACTTTCTTGGAAGTCTTCATATCAGTCATTCATGTTGTCTTATAATCCATGTCCATCTCATTCATCTCATATGTGTCATTCCACATTCTCAACTATTCCATGCCATGCCATTACTACCTTAGTCTTTCACTGGGTTTGTACTTCCATCATATCCACTGGTTATTGCTTTGTCATTCGTGAACAACTTTGACATCAATGACAACTATATACTCAATACATGTTTCATGTAAAAATCTATAGTAGCTCACATATCATAGCAATATGTTGAACCAACAATTAATTCATGAATTAATGCTTCATAGCTTACCTTTTCCTCTTTCGGCGTCAATGGCATCAAGGCCACTTTTCTACAACAAGTATTTGGATATTACTTAGCATTTCTATTATGTGGGTTGGTCCCATCAAAACATATGATCATATATATTTGTTTATTTTTTCCAAGTAATTACCAAGTTATCAGCTACCAAATGATGTAAACAAGTGAATTTATCCATCATGTGCATGACACCCATTTATTCATTTAATCATAACTTAAACTAGTATCTACATACCCTATCCTTCTATTTTGATTTGAATACTAAAAATAAATCACACAACTAACCTCATTAAATATATAAACTTAAAGCATAACATTTGCATGTAGGTAGGTTCATAAATCCACAAGTATAGTTTCTTAGCCAAGTTGAGTCTAACAGGTAATAAGCAAATAAATATGAAATATGTGATAATTTTGTTCATTTATGCATCCCCCCAAGTATCATATCATGGCTATACTTGTCCCATTGGACCTTAAACTATTCCACCAAACAATGTCTAAGATGCCAGACCCTATGGTCCAATGTGCATAACGATTTGACCATAATGGTTGTGTCATTTGAAACATGCAATTTCTTTCAATTTAATTTATGAGATTCATGAACAATACAAATACATGAAAAACATCATGAGTTTTATGTGAATAGGGAGGAAACATAAGGTGATACACAACTAGCTTAATTATTTCTAGAATTTCAAATGGTCCTATAAATCGAGGTGACAACTTTGTCCCATTTCCAAAGTACTCTTATTAGGATTAATATGAATAAAAACACAATTTCCAACATTATAACTTCAATCAATGCTATGTGCATGGGCTTAAATATTCTTTCTATCATGTGTATCCTTTAATCATTGTCTAATTTGAATAACCTGCTCTTATATCTCATGAACCAATTATGGTCCTATGATCAATGTCTCTTCTAATATATCCCAACTCAACAGTGTCTTTCATGAGTATTGTCCCTAGGAAAAGTCAAGAAGAAAGAGCTAGAATAATCATCAGAAAATATGAACATTCCACTCACAAGATGAGGAAAATCCATGATGGAAGGAGCCGCAACATAAGAGAAATAAAGCAGTTGAAAATCAGAGTTCAACTGATTTTGGGGAAAGAGTTTTTTAGAATAAAAGATTACTTTTAGGAATAAAGCATGATTGTATTTTGGGCCAATAGTACCTATTTTTTGATGTAACTGAATGTATTAAAATAGAAAGATAGCCTGTCGACTGACAGTTGAGAGTCAGTTGATGGCTGATTAAAGAATTGTAAAAGTAGAAAAGCTTATAAAAACACCAACCCAAGTTGTGTGCGGGTTGATCAATTGAAGGTAAGGAGAGGATTGATCAAGGTTGTGTGTGGATCGATGATTCACATAAGAAGAGAAAAAGGGAGGAAAAGGACCAAAACCAGAGAGCATGAGATGAAATATGAATGTATGAACTATAAAGAATATCAAAAGAAGAGTCTACAAGATGAGTTTCCAGACCAAAGGTTCCAAACCAATCCTCATGCCAGATGAAGAGCACCTTTGTGGTTTTTCCTGGAAGGGTTTCCATGTTATATATTGTCTATGTGAGTTTTAATTTTTGTGTTGTGTCGAATGCATATTTGATGTAATTAAGTCGATATGAATGTGTTGCACAGATTAATGGTGAATGAACTTATATATGTGCCGCACTTGTACCGAGTTAAAATATGTTAATGATTTATTATATGTTGGTATATATGTCGATAGAATGATAGATAATTATCTGGAATGAATGAATAGAAATCTAAGTATAATCCTAGTTTAGGTCAAGTTCCCTAATAGTATTATAAGAGTGAAATCCTCAACATAACTGCAGAAACCTAGTTCATTAGTCCCCATAAGATATCTTGGGTGAGACTTCATCTTCATCGCATGTGTTACCGATGGAGATCTCCTTTGTTGGGCCGACATCTTGGGTTTTGTTGATGAACAAAGGATATGAACCCAGGTAGATTGAATGTAATCCAACAAATGTTTTCATTGTCAGGACCGTGAACCATTCTGGTAGGGATATGTTTTGGTACTCGACGAAGCCAGAAATTAAAGATTGGGTTGATTATAAGGAACTAGAGTTTTCTCGGGAAGAAAGTGAAGGATCATGACTGAGCCTGACTGAATGGTTGGAGAAATACCTTTACATAGACATTCATGAGATTTTATTTAGAGAATTTCCCATTATATTGCATGAGTGGTTATTGAAGCTAGCGCCCCAGAAGAAAATTTTCCAAGGAGGAGAATCGACGGAGTGGAATCATTAGTTGATCTAGTGGCTGAAAAGAAATAGAAATTCTATATCTAGGGCTGTCGACTTCTTTTTTGATAGTATTTTGGGCTGATATATCACATAAATCATAGTCAACACAATTAAGTCATACAATGAAGCATAAAGAGAATTTTTCCAAGGTCCTAGAGGTCGTTATCTAAAAGCTTTGAAATTGTGGATTAAGATACTAGTGTGTGAGAAAGGGATCTTAAGAATGGAGTCCGATGAGTTAATATTTGTTCGCAAGGACCCACGATATTTCACAAGAAATATTGCAAGGAGAACGGATGGGGATAAACTGAGATGTTTCTCGGTAATAGCGAGACTCGTCTAGAAGGTGGATGCCCGAGGAGTGGAAAAATATTTCGGTTGGGAAAGAGAAGAAGGAACATGACAAGAAGAAGAATTCATAGTGCGAATGGAAGAGAGGACTATGAATTGGAATCACACCTCGACAAAGGATCATGCAGTGAAGAAGAAGAGTTCTAGTTTATATCTAAAGAAGTTGAAGAAGAAGAAGCACTAGAGCAAGATCAAGATCACGACATACCTACGACCCCACATACATCACCTGAGGTAATATCTAGAAATACCTCACCTAGTGGTTTTTCTATTTAGACTAACAATAATAGTGGAAATAATAGACAAGGAACTCCCACTGGCGGAATTTTTAATTCAACAGTACTAAGAGTAAACATAATGGCTAGGAATGATAAAAAGTTGCCAATCTTTAATGGAAATCGGTTGGAGTACCTTGAGAAACATTGGTTTCTATGTGAAGTTGTATGGATCGTGTGGGAGGTCCAAGATGAAGCCATAAATAAATCCTATATGATCATGACCCATAGAGGTCACGTGTGTTAGTATTATTATTAATCCTCCATTTTACCATATAAGTCTATTTCTTTATTTATCTAGGTTAGGAGGTCTTCATCACTTCACCACTACATGGGAGACACATCTAGTGGAAATATACCACTTACTGCACCTATCTGCATGAATTTTGGTTCTCCATGGATAAATCCCTATAATTTAGAAACTCACTCGGAGTGCCACCAGTCGACTCCAGTAGGTATTCAGTTATTTCTAGTTATGATCTTATCCCCATAATTATATCACTCCCAGTCTCTCTAGCGACAATTTGCAAGATTTAAGGGAGGTAGGGAAAATTTACTCACCTACCCTCTTAAGTTAACTGGTTGTGAACACTTTCAGTGATTCGTAGTTGCATTAGTGAGCTTTAGTGGCGATTTTCCCACACTAAGTTAGCTCCCGAGACAGTCGAGGTTGGTAGATTCAACTTCCTCTTTAGGTATTCAAATTATTCCTTGATGGTGTATTATATATTCACCCATAATGATGAATAATATTGTATGGAATATTTCTCATATTGTTCTTCAAACCATTGTGTAATATAAATTATTATTCTTCTCTTATTTCTCTTATGCAATCTAATTAAAGACTATTTTTGTCCCAAGATCTGTCTATCAGAATCTAATATGGTATCAGAGCCTGTTTAGGCTATTCTAATATCCCTCAGGTACTTCCATTGATGCACCAAAAGAAGTTGGGTTGTGCATAATTCCTGGAATAATTTCATTTCTCCCTCTGGATCTTGTCCAGAGAAGTCTATCTAGGTGTGTTGCACCTATAAAATGTTCTCATTGTCGAAGTAGAGGTTTATTTGTCTTTCAAAAATTTTCTTTCCAGTTTCGTGTAGATATTCAGTTCTCTCACCAATACCACAGCAACAGAGCTTGGATCTATCTAAGATAGTAACCTTGACTTCCTTCAATTACCATGAATGGAAATCTAGGATTGAGATAGTGTTGCACAACATAGGTCTCTATAAAGTTACTGTGGCCTTATAAATCGATCCAAATGCAGTTATTGAGAAAGCAAAGTGGAATAACAAGAAGGATGAAGCTTATGAATTGATTTATGTCTCTCTTTCTCTCTCTCTTTGTAAATTATTTTCCATCTTGATGTCTTAACAATCCCTAATGAAGTGTGTATCAAACTTGAATCCCTCTTCAAAAAGTAAGATGATATTAGAGGACATCAATTGGAGAATGAGTTGATCTCATTGAGATCAAGTGAATTCGAAACCATTGAAAAATTCATCACCAAGTTTAAGTCACTAGTAGTTTTTATCAAGCAATGTGGGATCAAGAATAAAAAAGAGAAATTAATCATCTCCATCCTATCGAATTTGGGTCCAGAATACTCAATTATTGTTTCAACATTCCATGCTACTAAGCTTGCAGTTCGAAAGTGGAGATGTCATTCCTGGATGCATTCATAGATTATCTCACTTAAGAGAAAGTCAAGCTGATTCAAATGGGGACTCTCAAAACCTCAAAGAATAATGCACTTTTAGATCTTGAAATAAATAATTTCAAGTCTAAAGGAAAGCTAAAAGTGAAGGAGAAGAAGTCAAAGTCAGACTTTGAAGATGAAGGTTCTTACTCTATTGATGAAGGCTCAAATGCCAAGAATAAGGGAAAAAGGAGAAGAATATCAAAGTGTACCTATTGCAGAAAAACTTCTCCAATGAAAAAACTTGTTTTAAAAAGAATATGGACATGATGACTCTGTTGCTCGAAAGGAACCACATTGATGTTCCAAATTTTGCAAGAAATGAAGGAATGGTAATGATTTCCATGCTTTGGTTTCCAGAATAAAGTATTTTCCTCATGTCTCTGATTTTTATACTCATTTTGATATATCAAAATAAAAAAAAATTCTTTGCCTCCCTTAAAAAAGACACCTATTAGTTTCCCAGAGCCATCTCCTCTCAATACTAGTTTTTGTCACTAGTTTCTGACTTACCTTCATCCAAATCCTTAAAAATCCATTCAGGTTATTCTTTATCTGATTTATAAGATTATTTTCAGGTTATGAAACCCATATCCCATCCATTTGATGCCAGAATTCCCTACAACTCCCAAATTCTCCAGTTGGTAAACTAGACAATTTCATGGTTTCCTATACTGTATCACTAGTGCAAGTTGTCATTATGTCTTTGTTTTCTATCATTAGTTGATTTTCCATATCATTGGCTATATGTGGGATGTTTTTAACTACATTTGGATATGATATAACCTTTATTAGGTCGAATTTAGATCCTTATATTCTCCATATTTTCCCAATTGTCAATGTAGACTAGTTGCACCTAGTTTTCCTACTATGACTCAACCTTATTTTGGAAACACTATACCTTAGTTGTTTGTTGCTCCATATGAATTAATTTTTGATATTTCAAAGCCTCATTATCTCTATTATATAATTATAAATATTTCACATCAGTTTGGAAAGAATGTTTATGATTGGGTTCACCATTATGCATCTACACTAGAAATGGAGCCTGCCGATTTCTCTGACGTTCATTGGTTAGGAGATGATTGCACATATCCATTTTCCATATTTGAGTTTATGTTCAGATATGATATTTTATGTTGTTGCATCAATAAGAATTCATATGATTCTCCTTCATCATAAGAAGATGAGCTTCAAGGGGGTTCTCCTCATGTTTTTTGTCTACACAACATTTGAAAATTGATACATGATCAAGGCATCAACAACAACTACACAAAGTTTTTCACCAAGAAGTAGTACATTAAGCTTATTCAAGTGAATAAAAAACAAAGTGAAGGTATTAATTTAAATTTTGTGCCATTTCCATTTTTTAGGAAGAATTATCCCCATGCAGTTTTTCCTATTTCCTCAGTTTATATGGACAAATAATTGTTTACATTTAGATTGAATGGGTGACCTTTTGGCCTTAGTTTCTAGGGCCTAGGTTGTCCAAAGTTATTATTAAAAGGGGTGTAAGGATTATTATTAATCCTTCCTTTGAACACATAATTATATTTGTTTATTTCCCTAGATTAGGAGGTCTTCATCACTTCATTAGTTCATGGGGGACACATCTAGTGGACATCTACCACTTATTACACCTGTCTTCATGATTTTTGGTGCTCCAAGGACCAATCCCTATAATTTAGGAACCCACTCAGAGTGCCACCAACAATGTCTAGTAGTTGTCTCCAATAGGTATTCAGTTATGTCTAGTTATGCTCTAATCCCAATGAGTTAGATCACTCACAATCTCTCTAGTGCCAATTTGCATGATTTAAGGGAGGTAGGGCGAATTTACTCACCTACCCTCTTCAGTTAACTAGTTGTGAACTGTTTTACTGATCCATAGTTGCATTAGTGAGCTCTAGTGGTAATTTTCCTACATTGAGTTAGCTCCTGAGTGAGTATAGGTTGGTAGATTCAACTCCCTCTTTAGGTATTCAAATTATTCCTTGATGTTGTATTATATATACACCCATAATGATGAATAATATTATATGGAAGATTTATCATATTGTTCTTCAACTCATTTTGTAATAGAAATTATTCTTCTTCTCTTATTTATCTTATGAAATCTAATTAAAGGCTATCTATGTCCCAAGATATTCCTGTCAGAATCTAATAGTGCACTCGACCGGTACATGAAATTTTATGTAATTCATGTAGGAATATCTAATATTAAGACCTTGGATCATATCTAGATAGGATTTATAGATGATTTTAAAAAACCGAAATCTGAGTCGTAGTGCATTACCGAGTTGAAGGAAATCAAACATTTACCTACAGAGTCTGTTTGGGACTTCGAACAAGGATTCAAGTCTTTGATGGCCAAAGTAAGTTTTCAAATGTTGGATGACCAACACATGAATGGTTTAATGTAGTGGTGTTACTACATATCCGTGTCCCATTAATGAAACATAAAATTGTATCACTGAGCGAGGCTCTTGAGCTCACCATGAAGTCGTAAATTTCACCGGGCGTAGAAACGTGTACAGGAATGATACAAATACAGTTGAAACCATCCAATATTACATTGCATCTACATGATATCAAGAAATGGAAGGGGGTACAAAAATAAGTATGGTGTACCAGATGTAGAAACAAAGGGAATCATGAAGACAATTGATCAACGTTTATGAATTATGTCGCATTAGGAGCACCAAATTCGATGAATAAAAAAGCAATGCATTGGTGTCGAATTTGTTATACTGGAAGACACAGGTAATAAGAATTATTATACTAACAAAAAATCGTAAGTTCACTAGCTATTATATACTGTAAATTCTATCGGTTAGTGGGCCATGATGAGAAATATTGCATAACATATCAGCTGCTGCAAGAAAAAATAATCGACATGTACTTGATGAAGAATGAAAAAAAGATACAGGATGAACGAGCTCAGGCACAATTTTTGTAGAAATAGTACCCTCGGGCCCCATATATGCAAACACAATACCTTCAACCCAGCGGGGGATGGAATTTTTAGAGGCTTAGGATGACGAGGAGGATTTGGTCGCAAAAGAGGCCAAGTTATATGTTATAATTGTGGGAAGCATGGACACTTTTCCAGGGATTGAACAAATCCTACTATGACCTATTCATATTGTAAATATTTTTACCATACTATCAAATACTTCCCTCAGTTGATTGCAAAATGGAAGGCTAGGAATGTGGGAAATCAGAACCCACCTCAGAATATTAATCCGAACATACAAAATATATCTGCTAAACCAAGTATTGCCATCGTAAAAAGAGGAGGTGTTGTGACTGGAGTCAATCAAGATGAACCATATAGACAACCATGAGTGATACTAATATCACAAAAGAAATCACCATTCAATGTTAAAAAGGACAAAAACAATTCTTGGATGCACAACAAGAATTTGTCGATGGAAATCAATTATCAACTTCTGTTGTTGTACAAAATGAAGGTCCAATACTGGACATGCCTCAAATATTTGAACAAATATTTCAAAAGCAACTGACAAAAAAGGTTAATTACTGAAATAATTATTTAAAATTTGTTTAATAATAATACAAGATAAAGATGTTGTCGTATAATTGACAACTTTGATAGAAGAACCTTAAGAATATGCACGACCAGAAAGAGGGGTTAATCATATTGGGAAAATATTGAAGAGTGGTCGTGAGATGAGAATGACTTCCTAGATAGGATATTATGACATGGACTATTTATTCTAGACTTAGGATCTGATGTAAACAATATTACTAGACAAAATTGGGAAAGTATGGGAAATTCGAGATTAGTATTATCTCTTGTTCAACTCATATTAGTAAACCAGTCGAAGTTTTTACCTATCGGTCGACTGACTCAAGTTCCTATCGAGATAGAATTACTTCATGTTTATGCATACTTTGAGGTGATTGACATTTTTGATGATATGAATCTGTATCCTGCATTTATGGGGATCGACTGGGCCATTGATAACCTAACTATTATCAATTTCAAGAAAATGATATTAACGTTTGAAGATGACGAACTAAGGGCAGCCACACTGCTTTATCCTCTCTAAGGTCAGAGGTATGTCAAGAAAGTAAATAATGAAGGATAAGATGGATACTTAGACCATATCTATAATATCACTTCTACAATGGATGATTATGTGAATCTAATGGCCGATGGAAAACTTAGCTGGAGAAGCGTTAGTTCCTGCACATCGAATTCTAGAGAAGCTTTAGAAAATTGGAAGAACCGATTACATGAAGTGTCATAAATAATATGCACAAGAATTAAAAAATCCATGCGATGGGTAGGTATCAAGGTATGTGATCTACCTACCTATGAAGGCTTACCTAACCTGGAATCTTTTTTAACAAAATTTGAAGAAAAAGTAATAGAACCTTAGCCACTGTCAACTTCGGCCTTTGCATTGATGGCTACACCTGCCATATGGTGGGTCACACATAAGTCATCTATCTCATAATATCCCCAATTTTGGAGATTAATGGAAGTCCAATTTGGAGAGAAGGTGTTATCTCCCAAAATAATTTTTTTTTTGGTAGTATGGAGAATTCAAGTCATGTAATGAAAGATTTAAAGATGACTAACAAATTGAAGGTCTCTGCTTGTGCTATGGTTGAAGAAATTGTAAATTTTAGCTTTCGGTGGCTTAGGCGAGGTTCTTAATATCTCATTAGCCACCGGAAGGCTTTGTTTCAGCAGCTAGCGATTTAACGCAGGATAAAATTAAACCACCGAAAGCGAGCCTAAGCGAGTAAATGGTAAAAACACTTTTGGTGGCTTATGTGAGACTTCAAATGACTCATTAGCCACCAAAAAGGGTTGATTTTGGAAGCTTAGTGAATAGTCCAAGAAGGGTTTTAATCGTCGAAAGCGAACAGAGAGAAACATTGGTAAAGGCACTTTCAGTGGCTTAGGAAATACTTCTAACATCTCATTAGCCATTGAAAAGTGCTTCTTTCAGCAGCTTAGTAAACATTTCCAGAAGGGCGTTAACCGCCGAAAGCAGGAAAAAAGGCGTTGGGGAAAAAGTGCTTTCGGTGGCTTAGGTGAAACCTTTGACATTTCATTAGCCACCGAAAGGATGGGTTTTCGGTGGTTAAAAGGGTTTTTCGGGGATACCACTATCCACCGAAAGCTGAGTTTCACCACGACATGGGGTAAACAGTTTCGGTGGCTTAGGAAAAAGGGATATCATTTCATTAGCCACCGAAAGCCATCGTTTCGGTGGCTACCAGAAAAAATCCCAAAGACTGTTAAACACTGAAAAGGTAAAAATGGAAAAGGTTATATATTAGTCAAATCATACCCCATCAGCCAAGGAGCAATCATTACAAGGCATGATAAATCACCGAAAGGACATGAGGCTACGTAACTACATGAGGGAATGAGTAATAAGGTCGTTATGTGAAACTAATGATGATTGTGGGGATGAAACCCTCTTTCTCCCTCTACCTATCCATAGAGCTACAGAAAGGCCCAATGAGTATCTAGACTGATTTTGACATTATGGCTAAGCAAGGGGTATCAAAAAGATAAACTGAAGACATCATCCTCTGACCTCAGCCTCAATAATGAAGGTTAAAGCCCTCATAATCAGTGCCAAATATTCATTACACCCCACCCTCGAATTGAGCATTTCTCTCCACCACAAATCCATCTCTGAGAAGCAGCCTGCTAAAACACCATCATACAGAACTTAAACTTTTTTTTGAAGGTACCTAGGAGTGGCATTTAGAAAGATGAAGAAGGGAGGACCTGCTCTCAGGCAGGAGTTGGGAGATATCAACTATTTGGAAGCACATCCAGAGGTTTGTAAACTTTTCTAGGATGCTAGTTGCTATAGGTTTTGTGATAAGATACAAGGTTCACATCAGCAAGTGGCTGAGGCATTTGCTCTCTCATTTGATGGCTCCAAGGCAGTCATAGGCAAAGATGAATTCCACATAGATGAAACCCTAATTACTAAAGTGACTAAACTCCCTGGCACAAGAGAAAAGTGGTTCAAATCCAACATACCAAAGGATGTATTGTTCAGGTCTTACATAAAGCCTGAGCATAAAGGAGTGGTGAGGAAGAAGAGTGTGCCATCCTCCTGGTTAGAAGAGAGGTGGAAGCAACTGCTGAAGGCCATTGTGGTCTACATAACATGCAAAAGAAGATATAACGAAGCCATGATATACCATTTTAAATTAATGAACCAATTCACATGTAAAATCCCACTAAATTTTCCCTTTTACTTACACAGGAGTTTGGGGAAAATGGCACACCAGGTGAAGGCTTAGCCAACCAAGATTGCTGGCAGACTGTCTCACCATGGCCTTATCCAAATTTTGATCCAAGAGTTGCTGAAAAGGAGGAATATGGCATGGCCTTATTTTTTATTTTGGAATGGATTTGAAATAGGCCTTCAGCCAAAAGAAAAGGGGAAGTCTCTTGCCAAAAAGTCCAGCACACCAAGGAGTGGGAGAAGAAAGAGGAGGGCTATATCCCCAGTAGCAGTAGAATAGTCTCCCTCCTCTTCCAAAGCCAAGAAGGTCAAAAGAAACTTGGATTTCAATGAGAAGCCCCATGAAGTTACAACACACAATAAGAATATCTTGAACCTACCATATTCAGACTCAGAAGAGGAACAAGAAGAAGGTGCAAACCTAGCTTTGCAGATTGTAGCAGTGACTGAAGAACTACCATCCCCTACACAAACAGAGCAATAGGAACCAACAGAGAAGGCTTCCTCTAGCAAGCCCAAGACTCAAAAGATAAATCAATTACTGAGGCAAGTATATGAGATGGAAGTTTTGGTCAGAGAGGTAAAGAGAAATAATGCTACATTGACCATTAGGAACAAGCTGGTGCATAAATCTTACCTAGAGCAAAGAGAAAGGTATAGTTTCTTAAAGAGACTGAATACAAGGTACCTAAAAGACAACACAAGATTGTAAAGGCTGATCAGTATTCAAAAACTGCAGATGAAGGAGGCCAAGCTAAACCCTAGCAACCACCTCACATTAGAAACCCTAGCTGAAGCTGCAGTTAGCCTTCAGCCTCCAGAAGCCAGCTAGGCTACTGTTAACCCTCCTAATACATAGCCTGCTGAAGAAGAAAGCTGAGCAGAAAAACTTGACAGAACAGTTTTGGAGGTGGCCCAAAAAATTTCTGAAGAAAAGGGCTTTCGGTGGTTTAGGCAGACACTGAGGTAGTTCCTTAGCCACCAAAAGCCCTGCTTTTGGCAGCTAACGGTTCTGATATTTTGTCCTCTTAACCACCAAAAACAGACAGAGGCATAAAATTAAATTTTGACAGGCAGGACCAGTTGTGGACGAACATGGATGGCTCAGGGACAAAGTCTGAAGATGAAGGACGCTGAAGAAAAAATCATGGAAGGTGTGCTTCAGTTTTACTATGACATAAAGGGAGAAAAGGCCACCGACAATTAGCTATCAAAGTGAAACAGTGACTTAACCAGCAGAGGGCTAGTGGCAGTGATTTCTAGTAGTTACCTTAGTTATTTGAAGGTTCATACAGTGAACTAATTCTACAGTTAGTTAGACTAGTAGTTAATTAGGGTTTTTTAACCTAACTAGGAAAAAAACAATTATTTTGTCTATTTTTATTAAATCAGATCCAAGTTTTCAAGATCTAAGTATTTTTGTGAAGGATATAAAGCCTAAGAATTATTTTATTGAAAAGGTTTGAATTCAGGGACTTGTATACCATTAATATTGTCAAGTTTCTCATTTTTCTCATGACCTAATATAAGCTCTTTTGTTATCATTTGTTCAGCTTCCATTTCTGTCTTTTCTGTGCTTATGCTTGAATGTGTTATTCAGGTTATATTCAAGTTAATTAATGTCTGATAGCTGTCACCCTATTGACATGTTGATGTGATCTGAATTATAAGTGCTTTCCTTATCATGATTTAGCCATTTATATGTATCTATTTTATGTATGAATCTGCCAGCATGATGAGTTCTCCATCCCTGCACCATATTGTCAACCTTTGAACAATGGTAACTAAAAGCCTTGTACCTAATTGAGTTTCATGCATGTCTTGAGAGTGGAAGGTGACCATATAGTTCACCCGACTTAATCCATTTTAGAAAACCCCCAAAAAACATTGTAAGTTACCAGGCATCCTCGAGCTACAACCTAGAGGAGTTTCCTGTAGTGATAACAAATTGGCATTGTTGCCGGGGATAGGAGACTGAAGCTCAGCTTCCCTAGGAGATGACATAGATCCATGCTTTGATGATAGACAAATATTGGACACTATTTTGGTTGTAATCATCTATCTGGCAACTCCATTGAAATAAGGTGGCTTCAAGAAGACCAAGTACCAGATCAAACCCTCAAGGGCCACCAGCAACACCGGTTTCAGATCTAGAAGAGATTCTGAGAAAATATAGGGATTCACTAAGGCAAACTAGCAGTGCTGCAAAGGAAGATACATCAGGTATTTCAAGAAATATTTCTGCTATTATTTCTTTTGATGAAACACTTAATTCTTAGGAATTCATAAATACATCAAAAAAATCTAGGGTTTGGAAATCTTCAAGCACTGCTGCTTGTGAAGATCCAATCCCTGGTGACTCCACTAGGATAATTTTACCACCACCTTCTCAGCTACTACCTACATCATAACTACCTTCCTCCACCCTTTCCATACCCATTTTCAATATGGCTTCCCCTCAATCGACCAAAATGGAAAGGATACTGGTAGGTAGGTATACCCCCCTAAATTTTCCTAACCCTTTCTCGGCCATGCCCACTGGAGACTACCTCAAGTACATGCCTAAGTTCACAGGAGAGGGAGATTTCACAACTGAAGAACATCTAGAGGCATTTTACAGTTATGCTGAGAACATTAATATAGAACAGGAAGATGTGTGGACTAGGGTTTTTGTACAAAGCCTAGATGGTCAGGATAGGAAATGGTTCAAAGAACTGCCTGCTGGATCAGTAGCAGGAATTGAAGCCCTAGATGACATCTTTCTAAAACATTGGGGAGAGAGGAGAGACCACCTCTATTATATCATAGAGTTCAACAACTTGAAAAGAGAGAATGGGGAGTCTATCTCCAACTTCACCAAGAGGTTCAACAATATGTACAACAAGATCCCAAATGAAATCAAGCCCACTGATACCTCAGCTAGGATAAATTATGCAAATGCCTTTGACTCATATTTCTGCATACTTCTCAGAGAAAGGAAGTCTTCCTCCTTATCACTCATGCAGGATGCTTCCCTAGAGGTAGAATCTAACATTGTGGCATCTCAGAAGGTCAAAGGAAAGAAAGACAGGAAGAAGTAACCAGCAGACCCTATTGGGGGTTCTTCATCAGAGAACAAGATTGAAAAAATGACCAAACTGTTAGATAACCTAACTGCTGAAATGTCTAAGCTAAAGGACCGAGGACAGATACCTGTGAGGGGTAAAGGGCCAAATGATTTTGTTCCTCAAAACCCTAATTTTGTCCTTTATAGAAGAGGAAACCCCCTATTTCATATCCTCAGAAGGGAAAGGAATCAAGGGGAAGATCAGAGAATTAGAGCTCCATTTCAAAATGTTGTACTAGAAGAAGAGAAAGAGTTCATTGAGGAGGAAGGAGAGGTTGAAGAACACATCCACTTCATGGAAGATGAGGTTGACTATTCTTTTCTAACATAGGCAGAATATGAGGAAGCCCTAGTTAATGAGTAGATTAGTGAAGAAGCAGTATATCAGGATGATGGTCAAGCGGGGTATAATTTGAGGTCCAAGATAGTTGCTCCTCTTAAGAAGAATGTTGTTCCTGTCAAACAACCTGCTGCACCAGCTAAAAGGGCTGTTGTTTTACCAAATAAAATGGCTGTCATTTCCAAACCATTGCAAAAACCAACACCTTCATCAATCCCTGACCATGTCCAACTCAAAGCTCCAGTACATGAGGTAAGGTTTCCTGATAGGCGGCATTATTCTTTCAACCTTGAGTAAGAGATTCATAAATTGAAGATTCCTTTCCCATTAATCGAGCTAATGAAAAATGATGCATTCAAATATTCCATACTGAATTCTCTTAAACCAAAGATGCATATTGATACTGACTTTGTAAATATGCAAGATGATAAGCCTATTGTAACCCCAGGCCCTATGATCGAAGACCTAAAGGACTCATGCCCACCTTTCTATATATCCTTGAATATCCATGATAAAGTCCTTCATAACTGTCTGCTGGATTCAGGAGCTTCCCATAACCTAATGCCAAAGGATGTGATGGATGACCTTGGTCTCAACATTACAAATCCCTACCATGATTTATTCTCCTTTGAATCTAGAAAGTTCAAGTGCTTGGGCCTCATCAAAGACCTTGTTGTGAACCTAACTCAGCTACCTTCAAAAAGCATCATGATGGACATTGTAGTGGCTGATATCCCTCCCAAATTTGGTCTCTTGCTATCTCGATCATGGAGCAAAAGGCTAGGTGGCACCCTTCAGATGGACCTTACATATGCAACAATCCCCATGTTTGGAGGGGAGACCAAGAGGCTTTACAGAGAGAATAAGCTTTCCTACATCATAAGCAATGAAAGGAATTTAGTAAACCACCCCATCTAGGCAATAGACACTGATTTTGGGTCATGCATTCTGAAAATAGATGATTCTCAGCAAACATTAGTCCAGCTTACTAATCCCACCTGTCAGTAGCTCGAAGAAGTGACCATAGAAATATGGAACATGTATTTTGATGGAGCTAGCACTCAAAGCTCAGTAGCTGCAGGTGTAGTATTTATCTCTCCATCCAAGGAAAATATTCATCTGTCTTATAAGCTTGATTTTAAAACCACTAACAATATAGTAGAATATCATGAAGCCTTGCTGCTAGGATTTAAAGCTGCCAAGGAGATGGGGATCATCTGCATGAGAATTTTTGGAGATGCAGACCTTATTATACAACAGGTCAACAACACTTTTTAGGAAAAAAATTTAGACTAAAGGCCTACAAGGATGAGGTATGGAAACTCAGAGATGCCTTTATGTTTTTTGAACTATCATATATACCTAGGGATTTGAATCACTTGGCTGATTCCCTGGCTATCTCTGCAAGTCTGTTTGTTCCTCCTTTACCTCCTAAGCTCAGCTATGATGTTCAGGTCAAGTACAGACCTTCCCTTCCAGATAATGTCAAATTTTGGAAGGTGTTTGAGAATGATGATGAGCTTAGTAAATTCCTTCAGCTAGTAGATGAATTCTCTGATATACATATAGATCAGGAAAACCTAAACATGGAGGAATCCCAACAGCTCAAGTTGAAAGATAAAGTAGCTGATCAAAATATTGTCCAATTACCTCGGGGTTTGGTACCTCTAGAAGATCTTTTTGATCATAATGACATCCCTTTCAAGCCTGCCAAAAAGGAGCAAGAACCTACTGTCCAAGTGCAAAACATAGGTAGCCAAATCCGTCCAAAACTGATAAATCTGTCCACTGAGTTGACTGCTGATCAGAGGTCTAAATTTTGCATCCTGATAAAAGAATTTGCTGATATCTTTTCCTGGGAGTACAGTGACCTAAAAACCTATGACACCAATATAATCTAGCACAGGATTCCTTTGGAGAAGGACACCATCCCTTTCAAACAGAATCTGAGATCCATTAGTCCTCTCCTGCTACCTGTAAATGAAAAAGAAATCCATAAGCTCCTCAAAGCCAAAATCATAATCCCCCTCAGGTATTCCAAGTGGATTTCAAACCTAGTAGTGATAAGGAAAAAGAAAGAGGAAATTAAGTTGTGTGTGGATTTTAGAAACCTAAACAAATGCTCCAAAAAGGACAACTATCCACTACCCAAGATGGAACACCTACTACAAAGAGTCTTAGGGGCTAGTGCCATGTCATTCTTGGATGGCTTCTCTGGATACAACCATGTTGCTGTGCACCCTGATGACCAAGAGAAGACTTCTTTTACCACCCCCTGGGGCACTTTCATGTATGCTAAAATGCCATTTGCGCTGATGAATGCCGGGGCTACTTTTCAGAGAGCCATGGACCTAGCTTTTGTAGGGTTGAAAGATAAATTTGTGCTTATATACTTGCATGACCTAACTGTTTACTCTCATAGCCATCATGACCATTTGCAGCATTTGAAGAGAGTATTGCTAAAGTACAGGAGGTTTGGGATATCACTCAGCCCTAAGAAGTCCCAGTTTGCACTCAGTGAGGGGAAATTCCTAGGTCACATGGTCTTGGCTGAAGGTGTAAAGATTGATCCAGTAAGAGTGGAAGCAATCTAGAAGCTGTCCATATCGAGGTCAAAAAGGGATATTTAGTCCTTTTGGGTAAGATAAACTTTGTCAGGAGGTTCATCCCTAATTTTTCTGAGATGGTAAAGCACATAACAACCATGTTGAAAAAGGATGCAGAAATAAAATGGACTGACCAGGAAAGAAGCTCATTCGAAGACACCAAGACGGCTATCATGGAAGCCCCAACCCTGATTAGTTCGGACTATACCAAGAGTTTTTATATTTTCTCCTTTGCATCCTATGACACAGTGGAAAATGTGCTGTTACAAAAAGATGATGAGGGTCTTGATCATCCGATTGCATTCTTCAGCAAAACCTTGAGAGATGCTGAGCTGAAGTATGATCCAATTGAGAAATAGGTTTATGCTCTTATAAATTCATTGAAGACCTTCAGGATTTATATTCTCCATGCAAAAGTTCTTTCCTATGTCCCTTCAGCTGTTGTGAAGGATGTTTTGACTTAGCTTGACATTGATGGAAAGAGAGCTAAGTGGATTGCCAAGATCATTGAGTTTGATATAGAGGTGAGCCCACTAAGCTAGTAAAAGGACTAGGTTTGGCCAAACTCATGGCTAAAGAAAACTGTGAACTAATGGGGATAAACTTCACTTATGTCAATTCAGAAAAATTACAAACTGTATTAGCAGCAGAGGGAGTTCAAGATCAGAATGACATTCAACTAGTGGCTAAAAACCTGTCTTCATTTGAGTGGTACTTAGGTATTATTCATTTTCTGTAGAAATTAGAAGTTCCTCCTGGTCTAACTCCTAATCAAGCGTGAGCTCTTAAATTAAAATCTGTTAAATTCTGCATAGTTGATAAACTGCTACACTGGAAATATTTGTCTGGGGTTTTGTTGAGATGTCTAGATGAAGAAGAATAAGATCAGGTCATGCATCACTTTCATTCTAGCACATGTGGGGGCCATCATTATTGGAAGACCACATCCCACAAGATCTTGAGGGCAGGGTACTATTGGATAGTCCTTTTTTCTGATGTATGTACTTTTGTAAGGGCATGTGATCAATGCCAAAGATATATAGGGAAGCAACAGCTTAAATCCTTGCCCCTTAGGCCTATTGCAGTGAATGGGCCTTTCTAGCAGTGGGGTCTGGATTTCATAGGAGAAATAAATCCATCTTCCAGCGAGCAGCATAAATGGATCCTAGTAGCCACAGACTACTTTACCGAATGGATAGAGGTAGTACCCACCAAGAATGCCACTCATTAGGTCATCATGAAGTTTTTATATGACAATATCTTTAGCAGGTTTGGCTTCCTAGCAAGGTTAGTGACTAATAATGCACCAGCTTTCAAATCCGGGGCATTGGTGAAAATGTGTGAGTCAATGGGCATTCAGTTGGTGCATTCCACATCCTATTATCCTCAAGGAAATGGCCTAGCTGAGTCATCCAACAAAAGCCTAATCAGGATCATCATAAAACTATTGGAGACAAAGCAGAAAAGATAGGATTCTAAGCTTAAGTTTTCTTTATGGGATGATAGGGTAACAGACAAAAGATCTATTGGGACTTCTCCAATCAAATTAGTTTATGGTACTGAGGCCATTTTTCCTATTCAGATCATTATGCCAGTGGAAAAATTCTTTTAGGAAGAAGAAGATGAACCAAATGATATGGTGAGGAGGATGATGGATTTGGTGGAGTTGCAGCAAGTCAGGGAACAAGTGATAAGAAAATCAAAAGCCCATCAACAGAAGATAAAGGTCGTGTTTGACAAAGGAGCAAATGTAGACAACTTTCAAGTTGGAGATTGGGTCCTCAAGTGGGATGCTGTCAGACATGACAAGGGAAAACATGGAAAGTTTGACTCTTTGTGGATTGGCCCTTTTGTGATAGCTCAGGCACAGAAAAATAACACCTTCAAATTGCGGGCTCTGGAAGGGGAAGAGGTGTTTGATGGCCCAGTGAATGGGTGTTTTCTGAAACTTTACTTTATTTGAGGCTCTGAGGCCTTGTTATTGTAAATTAGTAGTTAGTAGGTTGTTTTTGCTTATAGAATAAACTCCATGCCCAATGGAAAAGTAAATGATAGTGTTAAGTTTTTAGTTGTCTTTATGGAAAGGCATTTTGGTTTGGGGTTCTTGGGACCTCACAGGGAGGTTCCCATCCCTAAGTAGGAGCCAGATGTTATCTCCCAAAATAAATTTTTTTTGGGTAGTATGAAGAATTCAAGTCATTTAATGAAATATTTAAAGATGACTAAAAAATTGAAGGTCTCTATTTGTGCTATGGTTAAATAAATTGTAAATTTTAGCTTTTGGTGGCTTAGGCGGGGTTCTTAATATCTCATTAGGCACCAAAAGGCTTTGTTTCGGCAGCTAACAATTTAACGCAGGATAAAATTAAACCACCGAAAGCGGGCCCAAGCAAGTAAATGGTAAAAACACTTTCAGTGGCTTAGGCGAGACTTCAGACGACTCATTAGCCACCGAAAAGTGTTGCTTTTAGTAGCTTAGTGAACAGTCTAAGAAGGGTTTTAACCACCGAAAGCAGAAAGAGAGCGACATTGGTAAAAGTACTTTCGGTGGCTTAGGCGAGACTTCTGACATCTCACTAGCCACCAAAAAGTGTTGCTTTCGGTAGCTTAGTAAACATTTCCAGAAGGGCGTTAACTGCCGAAAGTAGGCAAAAAGGTGTTGGGGAAAAAGCGCTTTCAGTGGCATAGGCGAAAGCTATGAAATTTCATTAGCCACTGAAAGGACAGCTTTTCAGCGGTTAAAAGGGTTTTTTGGGGATACCACTACCCACCGAAAGCTGAGTTTCACCGCAACATGGGGTAAACAGTTTTGGTGGCTTAGGCAAAAGGGATGCCATTTCATTAGCCACTGAAAGCCATCGTTTCAGAAACTAGCAGACAAAATCCCAAATACTATTAACCACTGAAAAGGTAAAAATGGAAATGGTTAGAAATCAGTCACATCAGACCTCGTCATCCAAGCAGCGATCATTACAAGGTGTGATAAACCACCAAAAGGACATGAGGCTACGTAAATACATGAGGGAATGAGTAATAAGGTCATTATGTGAAACTAATGATGACTGAGGTGATGAAACCCTCTTTCTCCCTCCACCTGTCCACATAGCTGCAGAAAGGCCCAACGAGTATCCAGACTGATTTTGACATCATTTCTGGGCAAGGGGTCTCGAAAAGATAAACTGAAGACGCCACGCTCTGACCTCAGCCTCAATCATGAAGGATAAATGCCTCATAATCAGTGCGAAATATTTAGTACACCCCACCCTCAAATTGAGCATTTCTCTCCACCAGAAAGCCATATTTGAGAAGCAGCCTGCTAAAACACCGTCATACAGAACTTAAACTTATTTTTGCAGGTACCTAGGAGTGGTATTCAGTAAGATGAAGAAGGGAGGACCTGCTCTCAGGTAGGAGGTGGGAGATATCAGCTATTTGGAAGCACATCCAAAGGTCTGTAAACTTTTCCAGGATGTTGGGTTCTATAGGTTTTGTGATAAGATACAAGGTTCACATTAGCAGGTGGCTGAGGAATTCTCTCTCTCATTTGATGGCTCCAAGGTAGTCATAGGAAAAGACTAATTCCACATAGATGAAACCCTAATTACTGAAGTGAATTAACTCCCTGGCACAGGAGAAAAGTGGTTCAAAACCACCATACCAAAGGATGTAGAGTTCAGGTCTTACCTAAAGCCTAAGCATAGAGGAGTGGTGTGGAAGAAGAGTGTGCCATCCTCCTAGTTAGAAGAGAGGTGGAAGAAACTGCTGAAGGCCATTGTGGTCTACATAACATGTGAAGGAAGATATAATAGAGCCATGATCTACCATTTTAAATTAATGAACCACTTCACAGCTAAAATCCCACTAAATTTTCCCTTTTACTTACACAGGAGTTTGGGAAAAATGGCACACCAGGTGAAGGCTCAGCCAACCAAGATTGCTGGCAGATTGTCTCACCATGGCCTTATCCAACTGTTGATCCAAGATTTGTTGAAAAGGAGGAATATGGCATGGCCTTATTTCTTGTTTTGGAATGGATTTGAAACAGGCCTTTAGATAGAAGAAAAGGGGAAGTCTCCTGCCAAAAAGTCCAACACACCAAGAAGTGGGAGAAGAAAGAGGAGGGATATATCCCCAGCAGCAGCAAAACAACCTCCCTCCTCTTCTAAAGCCAAGAAGGTCAAAAGAAACTTGGATTTCAGTGAGAAGGCCCAGGAAGTTACAACACACAGTGAGAACATCTTGAACCTATCATATTCAGACTTAGAAGAGGAACAAGAAGAAGGTGCAGACCTAGCTCTGGAGATTGTAGCAGTGACTGAAGAACTACCATCCCCTACACCAAAAGAGCAATAGGAACCATTAGAGAAGGCTTCCTCTAGCAAGCCCAAGAATCAAAAGATAAATCAGTTGCTGAGGAAAGTATATGAGATGGATGTTTTGGTAAGAGAGGTAAAGAGAAATAATGCTACATTGACCAGTAGGAACAAGATGCTGCATAAATCTTACCTAGAGAAGAGAGAAAGGTATATTTTCTTAAAGAGACTGAATACAAGGTACCTAAAAGACAACACAAGATTGTATAGGATGACTAGTCTTCAGAAACTGCAGATGAAGGAGGCCAAGCTAAACCCTAGCAACCACCTCACATTAGAAACCCTAGCTAAAGATGCAATTAGCCTTCATCATCTAGAAGCCAGCCAAGATGTTGTTAAACCTCCTAATACAGAGCTTGCTGAAGAAGAAATCTGAGTAGAAAAACTTAACAAAACAGTTTTGGAGGTGGCCCAAAAAATTTCTGAAGAACAGGGCTTTCGATGGATTAGGCAGATGTTGAGGTAGTTCATTAGCCAACAAAAGCCCCGCTTTCGGCAGCTAACGATTTCGATACTTTCACCTATTTACCACCGAAAGTAGACAGAGGCATAAAATTAAATTTTGACATGTAGGACCAGTTGTGGGCGAACATGGATGGCTCAAGGACAAAGTCTGAAGATGAAGGATGTTCAAGAAAAAATCATGGAAGGTGTGCTTCAGTTTTACTATGACATAAAGGGAGAAAAGGCCACCAACACTTAGCTGTCAAAGTGAAATAGTGACTTAACCAGCAGAGGTCCAGTGGCAGTGATTTCCAGTAGTTACCTTAGTTATTTGAAGGTTCATACAGTGAACTAATTCTACAGTTAGTTAGACTAGTAGTTAATTAGGGTTTTTAACCTAATTAGGAAAAAAACAATTATTTTGTCTATTTTTATTAAATCAGATCCAAGTTTTCAAGATTTGAGTATTTTTGTAAAGGATATAAATCCTAAGACTTATTTAATTGAAAGGGTTCGACTTTGGGAGCTTGTAGACCATTACTATTTTCAAGCTTTTCATTTTGCTCATGACCTAATATAATCTCTTTTGTTATCATTTGTTCAGCTTTCATTTCTGTCTTTTCTGTACTTATGCTTGATTGTGTTATTCATGTTATATTCAAGTTAATTAATGTCTGATAGATGTCACCCTATTGGCATGTCGATGTGATTTGAATTATAAGTGCTTTCCTTATCAGATTTATCCATTTATATGTATCTGTTTTATGTATGAATCTGCCAGCATGATGAGTTCTCCATCCCTGCACCATATTATCAACCTCTGAACAATGGTAACTAAAATCCTTGTACCTGATTGATTTTCATCCATGTCTTGAGAGTGGAAGGTCATATAGGTCACCTGACTTGATCCATTTTAGAAAACCCCCAAAAAACATTGTAAGTTACCAGGCATCCTTGAGCTACAACCTAGAGGAGTTTCCTGGAGTGATAATAGAAGGTGATGTAAATTGGCCATAAACAAAAAATACTGACTAATACTGTCGAGCACATTGAGTTTTGTCGTGCGATATGGGAAGCACGTCCATGAAAGGAATGGGTCCATCGTTTTGTACACACATTGGACATGATACCAAGTAATTGATATACACCAGTCGAGCTACGACAAGGAACAATAGAATGGGAATATTTAGCCATCAGTTTCACCCAAACATTTGAATTTGATGATGATCATCCATCGGTTGATGCTGCTTTATAAGTGATCAAGGGTAAGATATTTGATGATAATCCTATATCAATGTTTTTTTTTTAAGAGAAACATGATAGTCCAACATTGGATGGAATTCTATAATGTAATAGTCGAACCAAATGATGATTATCCCTGTGACATAAACATCCTTGAGTATGAAGGTAATCACATGGTGGAAGGATTAGGTGTGTCGAGAAACAAGTTTCTGAATCCATTGAAGGTAAAGAAATTAAACATTGGCTCCCTAGAGAATCCAAAGTTTGCCAATATTGGATATTTTTGGGACAATGAAACTGTTGGGAAGATTAAAAAGCTACTACATTAGTTTCAAGATTTGTTTCCCACTAAGTTTTTATGAAATGAAGGGCATTGTCGCAGCCATTGGAGAAATGAAGATCCCATTGAAGCCTAACACAAACCTTTTAAGTAATGATTGTATTGCCTCAATCCCAGGAACAAAGAAAAAGTTAAAACAAAATTAGATTGAATGGTGGATGCAAGCATCATAGATACTGTTGCATAATCTAAGTGGATGAGCCTGATGGTAGTACAAGATAAGAAAAATACTGGTGAAGTGCATATTTGTGTCGAACTAATGAATTTGAATGATTCCTGCTTGCATGAGCCATTTCTGACTCTTTTTACAGATGAAGTATTGGAAAGTGTCAGGTGTCAGGAAGTCTGTTCATTTATTGATGGATTCTTTGGTTTCCATCAAATTAGTATTGCGGAGGAAGATCGACACAATACAAGCTTTGTGACGAAGTGGGATTGTTTCCAGTATATAGTGATGTCCTTTGGTCTCAATAATGCTCCTGTTATCTCTTACCACATATTTGTGGCTTATTTCAAATATTTTATTCATAAGTTTCTTGAAGTCTACTTTGATGACTGGAAGGTATTTGGGATCATAAAATACCATATTGAGAGCCTTAGAATGATGCTGGAACAATGTCGATAGTATGGAATTTCCATTAAATTAGAGAAATACATTTTTTGTTCCTTGTTTGGAATTATTTTAGGTCATGTGGTTTGTTATCACTCTAGGAAACTCCTCTAGGTTGTAGCTCAAGGATGCCTGGTAAATTAAATTTTTTTATGGTTTTCTTAGTGGATCAAGTCAGGTGACCTACAGGACCTCACACTCTCAAGACATGCATGAAACTCAATCAGGGATTAGGCTTCTAACTACCACTGTTCAGAGGTTTGATAATATGGTGCAGAGATGGAGAACTTATCATGCTGGCATATTCATACATAAAATAGATATATATAAATGGCTAATCATAACAAGGAAAGTACTTATAATTCAAATCATCAATATGCCAATAGGATTACAGCTATCAGTCATCAATTAACCTGAATAAAACCGAATATCACATTCAAGCATAAGCAGAGAATAGACAAGAAATGGAAGCTGCACATATGATAGCAAAAGAGCTTATATTAGGTCATGAGCAATATGAGAAGCTTGACAATAGTAATGGTCTACAAGTCCCCAAAGTCAAACCCTTTCAATAACATAAGTCTTAGGATTTATAGCCTTTACAAAAATTTTCAGATCCTGAAAAATTGGAATTGATTTACTAAAAATAGACAAAATAATTGTTTTTGCATAATTAGGTCAAAAAACCCTATTTTAACTACTAGTCTATCTAACTGTAGAAATCGTTCACTGTTTGAACCTTCTGGAAACTAAAGTGAGTACTGGGAATAACTGCCATTGGTCCTCTGCTAGATAAGACATTGTTTTACTTAGACAGTTTAGTGTTGGTGACCCTTTCTTCCTTTATGTCACTGCAAAACTGAAGCATACCTCCCCCGATGTTTTCTTCAGCGCCCTTCATCTTTATACTTTGTCCCTGAGCTATTCATGTTTACCCAAAACTAGTCCTTCGTGCTAAAATTTGATCATGTGCCTCTTTCTACTTTCGATGTTTAAGAGGCCAAAATATCGAAACTGTTAGATGTCTAAAGAACTGCTTTCGGTGGCTAATGAACTGCCTCAGTGTCTACCTAAGCCACTGAAAGCCTTGTTCTTCAAAAATTCTTAAGCCACCTCCAAAATTATTCTTTCAAATTTGTTTGATTATCTTTTTATTCAGCATGCTCTATGTTAGGAAGGTTAGCAGTAGCCTCACTTGATTCTAGAGGTTGAAGGCTTACTGCAGCTTCAGCTAGGGTTTCCAATGTGAGGTGAGTGGTAGGGTTTGGCTTGGCATCCTTCATTTGCAGCCTCTGAAGCCTAATCATTCTATACAGCCTTGTGTTTTCCTTCAAGTATATTTTGTTCAGTCTTTTCAGAAATATATACCTTTCTCTCATCTCTTGGTAAGAGTTGTGTAGCAGCTTATTCCTCCTAGTCAATGTAGCATTGTTTTTCTTTATCTCTCTTTCTAAAATTTCCATTTCATACACTTGCCTTAGCAACTGATTTATCCTTTGTGTCTTGTGCTTGCTAGAGGAATCCTTCTCTATTGGTTCATCTTGGTCCTTTGGTGTAGGTGATGGGAGTTCTTCAATCTCTACTACAACTTGCACTGCTAAGTCAGCACCTTCCTCTCTTTCCTCTCCTAAATCCGAGTAGGGCAGGTTCAAAATGTTCGCACTATGTGTTGTGACTTCCTAGCCCTTTTCACTAGAATCCAAGTTTCTTTTGACCTGCTTGGATTTAGAAGAGGAAGAAGGCTGTTCTGTTGTTGTTGGGGATATATCCCTTCTCTTCCTTTTCCCACTCCTTGGGGTGCTAGATTTTTTTGAAGGAGACTTACCCATTTCTTCTGGCTATAGGCCTGTTTCAAAGCCATTCCAAAACAAGAAATATGCCCATGCCATATTTTTCCTCTTCAACAATTCTTGGATTAAGAGTTGGATAAGACCATGATGAGACAATCTTCCAGCAATATTTGTTGGCTAAGCCTTCACTTGGTGTGCCAGTTTTGCCAGGATCCTGTGTAAGTAGAAGGGTAAATTCAGTGGGATTTTTCCTGTGAAGTGGTTCATCAATTTAAAATGGAAAATCATGACCCTGTTGTATCTCCCTTCACAATTTATGTAGACCACAATGGCCTTTAGTAATTGTTACCACCTCTCTTCTAGCCAGGAGGATGGGACACTTTTCTTCCACACCACCCCTCTATGTTCAGGCTTCAGATAAGATTTGAACTCTACATCCTTTGTAATGGTGTTTTTAAACCACTTCTCCCCAATGCTAGGGAGTTTAGTCACTTCAACAATTAGGGTTTCATCTATCAGAAATTCTTCCTTACCCATGATTGCCTTGGAGCCATCGAAAGAGAGAGAAAATGCCTCAGCCACCTGCTGGTGTGAACCTTGAATTTTCTCACAAAACTTATAGCAGCCAGCATCCTTGAAGAACTGGAAGACTTTTGGATGTGCCTCTAGGTAGCTGATGTCTCCCAACTCTTTCCTGAGAGCAGGCTCTCCCTTCTTCATTTGTTGAATGTACTCCTGGGTACCTACAAAAATCAATTCAAGTTCTATGGAAGAGTGTTTTTAGCAGGCTGACTCTCAGAGATGGTTTCTGGTGGTGAGGATTCCTATAATCGAAGGTGGAGTGTAATGGAGGATTGGGCAATGATTATGAGGGTTTTTTAATTGCATGATTAATGCTTAGGTGAGAGGACGATGGCTTTGGTTGATATTTTCGATACCCCCTGCCCAACAATCATGTTTAAAGCAACCTAGATACCTAGTGGAGATATTTTGCAGTTCTTTGGACAGATGGAGGGAAGAGTAGGGTTTCCAATCACATCGGTCCTCATCAACTGAACAGATACCTCCTTAATCATTTACTTGTGCCTTGATTTAGTCTCCTGTCTTTTCAATGGTTTATCATGCCCTTTGATGATCGTCGTTTTGCTGACGATCCTTGATTTGATAGGTTTTTAGCTGTTTCTTCTTTTAACATTTTTGGTAGTTAAGGGTCCCCAGGAAATTGTCTGCTATCTGTTGAAAACAAGGCTTTCAGTTTCTAATGAAATGCTGACCTATTTGCCTAAGCCACCGAAACCGATTTCCAAATGGCGCTGTAAAACTTAGCTTTCAACGGATTGTGGTCTCTTCGGATATCTTCTTTTAACTGCCGAAAGATAGGCCTTTTGGTGGCTAATGAACCATCAAATATTTCTCCTAATCCATCGAAACCAATTTTTCCCCAATGCCTTTTACCTGCTTTCGGTGGTTAATGCCCTCCTTCAATTGTTCGCTAAGCTGTCGAAACAAACACTTTTCGGTGGCTAATGAGCTGTTTGAAAGTCTTGCCTAAGCCACTGAAAGTGCTTTTACCAAATAATCGATCAGGCCAGCTTTCAGTGGTTAACCCTGATCTTGCGTTAAACTGTTAGCTACTGAAACAAAGCTTTTCAGTGGCTAATGAGTTGTTAAAAACCCCACCTAAGCCACCGAAAGCTAAAACTTCCAATTTTCTCAAATATAGCAAAACCAGAGACCCTCAATTTGTTAGTCATATTTAAATATTTCATAACATGACTTGAATTATTCATCCTATCAAAATAAATTTATTTTGGGAGATAACATATGGCTCCTACTTGGGGATGGGAACCTTCTTGTGAGGTCCCAAGAGCCCCAGATCAAAATGCCTTTCCTTGAAAACAACTAAAAAAACTTAACACTATCATTTACTGTTCCATTGGGCATTGAGTTTATTTTGTAAGAAAAAACAACCTGCAAACTAATAATTTACAATAACAAGGCCTCAGAGCCTCAGATAAAATAAAGTTTCAGAAATCGCCCATTCACTAGGCCATCAAACACCTCTTCCCCTTTCAGATTCTACAATTTGAAGGTGTTGTTATTTTGTACCTAAGCTATCACAAAAGGGCCAATCCACAGAGAGTTAAACTTTCCATGTTTTTCCTTGTCCTGTCTGACAGTATCCCACTTGAGGACCCAATCTCCAACTTGAAAGTTGTCCAATTTTACCCTTTTGTCAAACATGACCTTGATCTTCTGTTGATGGGCTTCTGATTTTCCTATCACTTATTCCCTGACTTGCTGTAACTCCACCAAATCCATCATCCTCCTTACCATATCATTTGGTTCATCTTCCTCCTCCTGAAAGAATTTTGCCTCTAGCAGAATTAGCTAAATGAGAAAAATGGCCTTAGTACCATAAACTAATTTGAATGGAGAAGTCCCTATAGATCTTTTGTCTGGTACCCTATCATCCCATAAAGCAAACTTTAGCTTAGAATCCCATCTTTTCTGATGATCCTGACTAGGATTTTGTTAGATGACTCAGCCAGGCCATTGCCTTGAGGATAATAGTATGTGGAATGCACCAGTTGAATGCCCATTGACTCACACATATTAACCAATGTCCCGGCTTTGAAAGTTGGTGCATTATCAGTCACTAACCTTACTGGGCAGCCAAACATGATAAATATATTCTCATATAAAAACTTCATGATGACCTGATGAGTTGCATTCCTGGTGGGTACTTCCTCTATCCACTTGGTAAAGTAGTCTATGGCTACTAGGATCCATTTATGCTGCCCACTGGATGAGGGATTTATTTCACCTATGAAATCTATACCCCATTGTTGGAAAGGCCCATTCACTACAATAGGCTTAAGGGGCAAGGATCTGAGCTGCTACTTCCCTATAAATCTTTAGCACTGGTCACAGGCCCTCACAAAGGTACACACATCAGCAAAAAGGACTGGCCAATAGTACCCTACCCTCATAATCTTGTGGGCTGTGGTATTCCAGTAATGATGGCCTCCACATGTGTTGGAATGAAAGTGATGCATGACCTAAACTAATTCTTCTTTATCTAGACACCTCAACAAAACCCCAAAAAGATCTTTCGAATACATCAGTTTATCAACTATACAAAATTTAATAGACTTTAGTTTAAGAGCTCGTGCTTGATTTGGAGTGATACCAGGAGGAACTTCTAATTTTTGTAGAAACTCAATAATACCTGAGTACCACTCACATGAAGACAAGTTTTCAGCCACTTGTTGAATGTCATTCTAATCCCGAACTACTTCTATTGCTACTACAGTTTGCAATTTTGCTGAATTGACACAAGTGAAGTTTATCCCCATTAGTTCACAATTTTCTTTGGCCATGAGTTTGGCTAGACCTTGGCCTCTTACTAGCTTGGTGGAATTTACCTCTATATCAAACTCAATAAGCTTGGCAATCCATTTAGCTCTCTTTCCATCAATGTCAGGTTGGGTCAAAACATCCTTCACAACAGTTGAAGGGACATAAGCAAGGAATTTTGCATGTAGAATGTAAATCCTGAATGTTTTCAATGAATTGATGAGAGCATAAGCCTGTTTCTCAATGGGATCATACTTCATCTTAACATCCCTCAATGTCTTGCTAAATAATGCAATTGGATGATTGAGACCTTCATCATCTTTTTGTAATAGCACAGCTACCACTGTGTCATAGGATGCAAAGGAGAAGATGTAAAAACTCTTGGTGTGGTCCGGACTAATCAGGGTTGGGGCTTCCATGATAGCCTTCTTGATGTCTTCGAAAGATATTCTTTCCTGGCTAGTCCATTTGATTTCTACAACCTTTCTCAACATAGATGTTATGTGCTTTACCAACTCATAAAATTTAGGCATGAACCTCCTGACAAAATTTATCTTACCCAAAAAGGATTGAATATCCCTTTTTGACCTAGGTATGGATGACTTCTGGATTGCTTCAACCCTAACCAAATCAATCTTCACACCTTCAGCTGAGACTATGTGACCTAGGAGTTTCCCCTCACTGAGTGCAAATTGGGACTTCTTAGGGTTGAGTGATATCCCAAACCTCCTACATTTCATAAATACCCTCCTCAAGTGCTGCAAATGTTCATGATGGCTGTGAGAGTAAACAGTTAGGTAATCCAAGTATATAAGCACAAATTTATTTTTCAATCCTACAAAATCTAGGTCCATGGCTCTCTGAAAAGTGGCCCCCAGCATTCATCAATCCAAATGGAATTTTGGCATACATGAAAGTGCCCCACGGAGTGGTAAAAGCAGTCTTGTCTTGGTCATCAGGGTGCACAACAACTTGGTTGTATCCAGAGAAACCATCTAGAAATGACATGACACTAGCCCCTGAGACTCTTTGCAATAGGTGTTCCATCTTGGGTAGTGGATAGTTGTCTTTTTTGGATCACTTGTTCAGATTTCTAAAATCCACACATAACCTAATCTCCTCATTCTTCTTCCTTACCACCACTAAGTTTGCAATCCACTTGGAATACCTGAGGGGAATTATGATTTTGGCTTTGAGGAGCTTATGGATTTATTTTTCAATTACAGGTAGTAGGAGAGGATTGATGGATCTCAGCTTCTATTTGAAAGGGATGATGTCCTTCTCCAAAGGAATCCTTTGTTAGATGATATTGGTGTCATAGGTTTTCAGGTCACTGTACTCCCAGGAAAATATATCAGCAAATTCTTTTATCAGGCCACAAAATTTGGACCTCTGATCAACAGTCAACTTAGTGGACAGATTTATAAGTTTTGCATGGCTTTGGATACCTATGTTTTTCTCTTGGGCAGCAGGGTCTTGATCCTTTTTGGTAGGCTTGAGAGGGATATCATTATGATCAAAAATCTCTTCCAGGGGTACCAGACCCCGAGGTATCTAATTGCTGGGTAATTGGACAATATTCTGATCAGCTACTTTATCTTTCAACTTGAGCTGTTGGGATTCTTCCATGTTTAGGTTTTCCTGATCTATATGCATATCAGAGAATTCATCTACTAGCTAAAGGAATTTACTAAGCTCATCATCATTCTCAAACACCTTCCAAAATTTTACAATATCTGGCAGGGAAGGTCTGTACTTGACCTGAATATCATAGCTGAGCCTAGGAGGTAAAGGAGGAACAAACAGACTTGCACAGACAGCTAGGGAATCAGCCAGGTGATTCAAAGCCCTAGGTATATATGACAATTCAAAAAACATAAAGGAGTCTCTAAGTTTCCATACCTCGTCCCTGTAAGCCTTTAGTCTAACATTTTTTGCTTGAAAGGTGTTGTTGACCTGCTTTATAATAAGGTCTGCATCTCCAAATATTTTCATGCACATGATTCCCATTTCCTTGGAAGCTTTCACTCCTAACATCAATGCTTCATATTCTGCTATATTGTTAGTGGTTTTAAAATTAGGCTTATAAGACAGATGAATATCCTCTTTGGATGGAGAGATCAATACTACACCTGCACCTGCTGAGTTTTGAGTGCTAGCCCCATCAAAATACATGTCCCAGACTAATGTGGTCACTTCTTCGAGCTACTGACAGGTGGGCTTAGTAAGCTGGACTGGTGTTTGCTGAGAATCATCTATTTGTAGAATACATGACCCAAAATCTGTGTCTACTGCATAGATGGGCTGGTTCATTGAATTCTTTTCATTGCTTATGATGTAGGAAAGCTGATTCTCTATGTAAAGCCTCTTAGTATCCCCTCCAAACATTGGGATTGTAGCATATGTAAGGTCCATCTGAAGGGTGCCACCTATCCTTTTACTCCATGATAGAGACAGTAAGAGACCAAATTTAGGAGGGATATCAGCCACTACAATGTCCATCACGATGATTTTTGAGGGTAGCTGAGATAGGTTTACAACAAGGTCTTTGATGAGACCCAAGCACTTGACATTTCTAGAGTCAAAGGAGAATAGATCATGGTAGGGTTTTGTGATGATGAGACCAAGCTCATCCATCAAAGCTTTTGGCATTAGGTTATGGGAAGCTCCTGAATCTAGCAAACAGTTATGAAGGACTTTATCATGGATATTTAAGGATATGTAGAAAGGTGGGAAAGAATCCTTTAGCTCTTCAATCATAGGGCCCAGGGTTACAATAGGTTTATCATCTTGCAGATTGAAAAAGTCAGTATCAATATGTATCTTTGGCTGAAGAGAATTTAGTATGGAAGATTTGAATGCATCATTTTTCATTAGCTCTATTAATGGGAAATGGATCTTCAATTTCTGAATATTTGACTCAAGGTTGAAAGAATAATGCAGTATATCAGGAAACCTTACCTCTTGTATTGGAGCTTTGAGTTGGACAGGATCAGGGTTTGATGAATGTACTAGTTTTTGCAATGGTTTGGGAATGACAAGCATTTTCTTTGGTAAAATAGTAGCCTTTTTAGCTGGTGCAGCAGGCTGCTTTATAGGAAGAACATTCTTCTTAGGGGGAGCAACCAGCATGGACCTTAGATTATACCCTCCTTGACCATCTTCCTGATATACTGCTTCTTCACTGATCTTCTCATCAATTAGGGCTTCCTCATATTCTGCCTATGTCAGAAAGAATAGTCAACTTCATCCTCCATGCAGTGGATGTTGTCTTCAACCTCTCCTTCTTCCTGAATAAACTCTGGTTCTTCTTCTAGTATAACATTATGAAAAGGAGCTCTGATTCTCTAATCTTCCACTTGATCCCTTTCCCTTCTGAGGATCTAAACTGGGCGGTTGCCTCTTCTGTAAGGGACAAAATTTGGGTTTCGGGGAACAAAATCACTTGTCCCTTTACCCCTCATAGGTATCTGCCCTAGGCGCTTTAGCTTAGACATTTCAGCAATCAAATTATCTAATAGTTTAGCCATTTTGTCAATCTTGTTTTCTGATGAAGAATCCCCAAGAGGGTCTACGGGATGCTTCTTCCTATCTATATTTCCTTTGACCTTCTGAGATGCCACAATGTTAGATTCTACCTCTAGGGAAGCATCCTGCATGAGTGATAGGGAGGCAGACCTCCTCTCTCTGAGAAGCAGGTAGAAATCAGATTCAAAGGCATTTGCATAAGTTATTCTGGCTAAGGTATTAGTGGGCTTGATCTCAGTGGGGATCTTGCTGTACATATTATTAAACCTCTTGGTGAAATTGGAGACAGACTCCCCATTCTCTCTTTTCAAGTTTCTAAACTCGGTGATATAATAGAGGTGGTCTCTCCTCTCTCCCAAATGCTTTAGAAATATGTCATATAGGGCTTCAATGCTTGCTACTAATCCAACAGGCAGTTCTTTGAACCACTTCCTAGCCTGACCATCTAGGATTTGCACAAAAACCCTAGTCCACACATCTTCCTGTTCTATATTTATGTTCTCAACATAACTATAGAATGTCTCTAGATGTTCTTCAGCTATGAAATCTCCCTCTTCTGTAAATTTAGGCATGTATTTGAGATAGTCTACAGTGGGCATGGCCGAGAGAGAGTTAGCCAAATTCTGGGGGGCATACCTAGCTACTAAGATCCTTTCCATTTTGGTCAGAGGGGAATCCATATTGGAAATGGATATGGAAAGGATGGAGGAAGGTACTACTGATGCAAGTGGTAACTAAAAGGATGATGGTGGTAAACTTATCCCAGTGGAGTCACCAGGGATTGGATCTTCACAAGCAACAGTGCTTGAAGATGTCCAAACCCTAAAATTTTCTAATGTATTTATAATTTCCTGAGAATTAAATGTTAAACATAAGATATAACAACAGGAATATGTCTTGAAATACCTAATGTAGCTTCCTTTGTAGCACTACTGGTCTGCCTTAGTGAAGCCCTAGCTCTTCTTAGAATCTCTTCTGGATCTGAAACATGCGTTGTTGGTGGCCCTTGAGGGTTTGTTCTGGTACTTGGTCTTCTTGAATCCACCTTATTTCAATGGAGTCGCTAAATAGATGATTACAACCAGAATAGTGTCCAAACTTTGTCTATCATCAAAGCAGGATCTATGTCATCTCCCACGGAAGATGAGCTTTAGTCTCCTCTCCCCGGCAACTGTGCCAATTTGTTATCACTCCAGGAAAATCCTCTACTTTGTAGCTCGAGGATTCCTGGTAACTTAAATGTTTTTATGGTTTTCTAAGTGGATCAATTTAGGTGACCTACAAGACCCTCACACTCTCAAGACATGCTTGAAACTCAATCAGGGATAAGGCTTCTAACTACCACTGTTCAGAGGTTTGATAATATGGTGCAGAGATGGAGAACTTTTCATGCTGGTAGATTCATACATAAAATAGATATATATAAATGGCTAATCATAACGAGGAAAGTACTTATAATTCAAATCATCAATATGCCAATAGGATGACAGCTATCAGACATCAATTTGTTAGTTTTTCATCATATAAGCTAGCATTATGATCTTAGGATCTTTTCACTGAGAGAATAACAAGCACAACAATAAAACATAAGCACATCACAAGAGACAAGAGACACAAAGAGTTTTTCTTGGGGAAACCATAAAGGAGAAAACCCCGCAACTTCCTCAGAGATAGAATCAGCACCAAAACAGTAAAAGCCCAAAACAGTAAGATGCACTCCCGATAGCAGTAGTCTTCTTCTTGTCTAGTCCCAGTGTATTTCCTTCCTCACTAATACGCCACACTTGAATGAGTGAGTGATGTGTGTTGCAATTGATAAATAGAGAGGCTCTCACTCTCTATTTATATTCTTCCTTTCACTTGAAGTGCACTCCAACATGTCGGCCTCACTTAACAATTACTTACTAGAGCCGACATCTCTAGGAGTGTCTAATAACCCTAGTGCCCCACCACTTGTGGGGACTTTGCCTCCTCCAACCAATAGGAGGGTAACACAATGGCTTGACATGACTTCCTCATTATAGAAACTTCCCGATCGAAACATCGGGTTATGAAATGACTCAAATACATTACAATACATCCTGGAATAAACATCGGGTTACAATAGATAAGAAATACAAGTGAATACATTCCAAAGTTACAATTACATCAACACTCCCTCTTAACTAGGAAGGTATTCTCTTGACACAATGTATCAGCACAAGTCTTCTTCTCTATATCATCTAGGTCATCGTTAGGTCTTCGTCATCTTCAAAGTCATCTTCATCTTCAATTCATCTTCATCTGTAAGTCATCTTCATTTGTAAGTCATCTTCATTTGGATCTGGATCATCACTTGATCTAGATCATCACTGAACATCATCACTGGATCTGGATCATCACTCGATCTGGATCAAAATCACTGGACTGGATCTGGATCATCACTCGATCTGGATCATCATGGAACATCATCACTAGATCCGGATCATCACTCGATTTGGATCATCACTATTGGATCATCATCACTGGATCTCGATCATCACTCGATCTAGATCATCGCTGGCTATCATCACTGGATCTCAATAATCGCTCGATCTGGATCATCCCTGGTGCTATCTCATGATTCTTCTCGTCACAGGAAGTTCTACAGAGCCAACCCTTTTTCATGCTAGTTGTAGGCCTACCCATCATGTAGGTCTTCGCCCAGCACTTACATCTGACCTACTCGTCAGAAAGGCACATCCATCCAGATAGGAACACATCCTATCACATTGATGGAAGACTTCAGCACTTACATCTGACCTACTCATTAGAAGGGCACATCCATCCAGACAGGAACACATCCTATCACAGTGATGGAAGAATCCCATCTAGACAGGAACACATCCTATCACAGTGATCATATATTTTAGCACTTACATCTGAGCACGTGAGAACACATCCCTCAGTCACTCTAAAAGGGCTCTGCACTTACATCCATCCAGAAAGGAACACATCCTATCATAGTGATGGAAGGGCTTGCACTCACATCTGATCCTACAAGAACACATCCCAGCAGTCATATCAGAATGGCCCCTAGTCCTCGACTGAGCTACCTGGTAACTGACCAGGCGCCTCCATTCTCCTAGAGAATGGCAGTTGCCCTTACATCCGACCTGCTTGTCGGAATGGCCAACAC
>LPNX010985120.1:420814-489899 GCA_001517045.1 Pseudotsuga menziesii
TGATAGAATGGTTTAGCCCTTACATCTAATCAAGTGGGAACACATCCCTCTATCACATCAGAATGGCTACTCAGTCCTACACTGAGTGATCCTAGTAACTGACTAGGTGCCTCCATTCCTAGAATGGAAATTGCCCTTACATCTGTCCTACTTGACAGAATGGCCAGTACTCATATCTGACATGGAAGGGATCAACCCTATCACCATGATAGAATGGCTTAGCCCTTACATCTGACCATGGAAGGAACCAATCCTCTCACCATGTCACAATGGCTATGGGTCTCATCACTTTCTCTTGGAGGGAACCTCGATCTGGAGAACACCAAGTCTCTCCCTGAAGTACTCGAACTTCAGCCTAGCCAATGGCTTCGTCAATACATCAGCTATCTATTCCTCTATTACAACATACTGGAGCTTCACTGCTCCTCTCTACACTATATCCCTAATATATTGATACTTGATCTCGATATGCTTTGACTTGTCATGGAACAATGGATTCTCTGACAACTTCACGCAACTCTGGTTGTCACAATGTATACAAGTAGCATCCAACTAGAGATCAAATATATCAAACAGTAGCTTCCACAGCCATACTGCCTCACAACTAGCTGAACAAGCTGCGGCATACTCTGCTTCAGCTGTACTCAGTGCCACACAGGATTGCTTCCTACTAAACCAAGAGATCACACCTGATCCCATACTGAAGCAACATCCTGAAGTACTCTTCCTGTTGATGGCACTTCCTGCCCAATCTGAATCAACATAACCCTATAGGTTAATCTTTTGATTCACATCGTACTTGAGCCCATAATCAACTGTACCCTTTAGGTACCTTAGAATATGCTTTGCAGCAGTCAATTGAACACTACTCGGATCTGTCAAGTACTGGCTCAAGGTGTTCACAACAAAGCAAATGTCTAGTCTCATGTTTGTCAAGTACATCAATGACCCAATCATCTGATGATACATCGTAGCATCAACCGTATCTAATGAAGCATCACTCAATAGCTTCATGTTTGATGCCATAGGTGTGGTCATGTAGTTTGTCATCCTGAACCTATTCAGGATCTCTACTGCATACTTCCCTTGTCCACACCTCCATGCCTAGAAAATAGTGCATCGACACATAACAAGAGCATCACTGATCTTCCACCTTCAACCTTCAAGAAAAGGTTGGAATCCACTTTACTCTTAGTAAAGCCTAGAGTCATCAGTAATCTGTCCATCTTGTCATACCATGTCGAAACACAGGATCTTCTGTAGTCACTCCCTCTGAAGTGGAGCATCATACTCCCTCTGTCTTCCATACTCTATGTAATGAACATTCTATACCGGAGTGACAAGTAGCTTCCATCTAGGATCATTGTATACCAAGATCCTCTATTTTGAACTTTTTCAAAAGTTCTTCTCACATCCATCTATGAGCTTGTCATCCTTTATCAACCTTGTAGCAAAGTTACAATATTCATTAAGCTCATCATGTATTTGTTATCCCATGGGTGTTTTCTGAGCACGTACAAGGCCTTCTTTCATTTGCACACATGATCATGTCATGTGACTTCACTTCTAGTAGCTATAAGTGTTTCTTCGTAGTCTATGCCTTCTTTTCGTGAGAAGCCTTGTGCTACGAATATTGCTTTGTATCCCACGATGTTTCCATTTACTGCATGATGGAACTATGAACTTCTCTTTAGGTCTTGATATTGCATCCTAGACATCATTCTTCTTGAACTGGTCTTGTTGGTTACTTATTTATAGTTGGAATATTCTGCATCAATGATGTCACTGCACTCGTCATATTATTCTTTGTCTTTGAACTATCGTCACTTGTTCTTTGAAACAAGTCTTCATTCTTCTTTGCTTGCAGGCGATTATGTATGCGATCTTTCCTACAAGTCAAATGCATTTGTATGGTTAGAACATTTCATAAGAAATATTTATATTGTCAAGTTCATATGCATAAATATATGATCATGCAACTACTTTAGCCAATACAACATTCATCCATATCTCACTGAAACTTTCTATATGCCTTCCATCTCTACCAGGACAATATTGAGATTGTGCACTAATCCAATATGTCAACAAAGAGGTTTCATTCTAGATAAGTAGCAATGGAGAGTTGTATAGTACCATGAGCTACTTACCCATCACATGCATATTAGTAGTATATTGTCATTAATGCAAACATCCTATCGTGCATAATACATCAACTGAATATAAACAAATGCATAACAAAATAATATCATGAAATGACAATTGAATACTTATCTTTATTTGTTTCATGGGTATACTCTTTCTTGAGTCTTCTGCTTCATCATCTTCTTCATTCATAATAGCATCATTTCTTATCCAAATGCTAAGGTGGATAAGAAGTTCTTCAAGAGTTAAGATCTTCATATTCCTCATTGCTTGAGGTATCTTCTTTGGAAGGTGAGAGCTTGATGTTCATTTGCTTCCATCTTCTTTTCTCTTCTTATCAATCGAGCTTCTTCTTCTTCTCAGAGTCTACTGAAAGTAATCAATTCCTTCTGGCACACATTCCTTGCATGAATGAATCACATGATCCTGGGAGTCCATTCAAGGTGGCCATCACCACTTCTGCATTCTTCACTTCTTATTTTACCACTTCAAGTTGTTCTTGATTTGAGAGACTCTTATGACTGCGTGGTCTCTGCATTCTGGATCTTCACATTCTTCAACTGGTTTCTTAAGGTCATATTTTGATTTCTGTTCTTCCCTTCAAATATCTTGGTAAAGGAATCAAATCTCATCGGTGTCTTTAGGGAAGACACTTGAAGTACAAGTTGATTCGTTAATGAATCATCAATGATCTTCTGGGATTTGACCAATTTCTTCTTGTGAAAGGCTTCTAGCCTCATCTCCCTCTGAAACTGGAACCTCTCTACTCATGTAGGTGTCCAATCCATTTTCTTCAGAGAGATCAAATACTTCTATGCTTGGAATTTTTCAACTTCACCAAGCTTATCATCAAGTTGAAGACACTTGAAGTACAAGTTGATTCGTTACTGAATCATCAATGATCTTCTGGGCTTTGACCAATTTCTTCTTGTGAAAGGCTTCTAGCCTCATCTCCCTCTGAAACTGGAACCTCTCTACTCATGTAGGTGTCCAATCCATTTTCTTCAGAGAGATCAAATACTTCTATGCTTGGAATTTTTCAACTTCACCAAGCTTATCATCAAGTTGATGTGATAGATCACTGATAACTTCAAATGAAAATAGCAGAGGATTAGATCTTACCAATTTGAGGTGTTCATCTTGGTTCCAGAGCTAGCTGATCTAGGGTTTGTCACAGAAACCCTAATTTTCAAAACTTGATATATTTCAGATCTGATTGGATAAATAGATATATCTCTTCAAATGGAGCTATCCAATGTACTCCTTTTCTAAAAACAGTGGAGGGAAGCTCCCGGAATAGGAAGCCCTAATTTTCCAATTTCTCGTGCAGAAATTCCTGTTACTGTTTCTATGATATCTCTGAAATTACGGTTCCTTTGTGTCTAAAATTTTGTACTAAGGTAACCTCACATATACCTGATCTAACACCATAGGTTTCCTCAGAATTGGTTTTACCATTTGGGATTTATGATCCTTTTCCCAAGGTGACCTGTTACAGGACTGTTCATAATAGTGAAGTTGTACGGAATTCCACATGTCACTGGTTGATCTTCTGAGTCTTATATTCTGAACACCGAAAGTAAAGTCTGTTACCTTTTTGGAACATCTTCAGGAATTCCATTTGGACCTCTGTAGCCCAATATATTTCAATTCTCCCCAGGTGTCTTGTTTAGGGATGAATTCTGGAAGAGGATGGAACCCTAACTTGGAGGGATCATATCTCCCAGAATATAGATAATCTGAAGTTTCGTTTTGGACACAGTGTTCATGAGGATCTTATATTCTGCCCCTGTAATTTTCAGCTTCTGATACTTCACCAACCTTGGAATATAGCGATTGTACCAAAAATTATCAGTTTTAGTATTTAGGGTTTTTCAAGCTCGGGGTCAAACTAGGGTTTGACTTTCCCAGAGTTTCACCCAACCAAATTTCTTCATCCAGGTCTCTAAATTTTGGTTTTGATGAGGAGAAAAATCCTATACTGGTATCACTCAAAAATTCCTCTTCTGTAGAAATTCCTAATTTTCGCATCGAAAACTGAAAATGCTCGGAATCGAATTCCGCTTCGACAGAAAGATGCACCCTTCAATGGAGAGTCATCCTAGCATACTTTTGCTGATAGATTGTGGAGAGAGACCCAAAAAATAAGAAGCCCTAGATTTTGTAGCTGCACAATGTCTTCTTCTTAGGTTAGCTCTGATACCATGTTAGTTTTTCATTATATAAGCTAGCATTATGATCTTAGGATCTTTTCACTGAGAGAATAACAAGCACAGCAATAAAACATAAGCACATCACAAGAGACAAGAGACACAAAGTGTTTTTCTCAGGGAAGCCATAAATGAGAAAACCCCGCAACTTCCTCAGAGATAGAATCAGCACCAAAACAATAAAATCCTAAAATAGTAAGATGCACTCCCGACAGCAGTAGTATTCTTCTTGTCTAGTCCCAGTGTATTTCCTTCCTCACTAATGCGCCACACTTGAATGAGTGAGTGATGTGTGTTGCAAGTGATAAATAGAGAGGCTCTCACTCTCTATTTATATTCTTCCGTTCACTTGAAGTGCACTCCAACATGTTGGTCTCACTTAACAATTACTTACTAGAGCCGACATCTCTAGGAGTGTCTAATAACCCTAGTGCCCCACCACTTGTGGGGACTTTGCCTCCAACCAATAGGAGGGTAACACAATGGCTTGACATGAATTCCTCATTATAGAAACTTCCCGATCGAAACATCGGGTTATGACATGACTCAAATACATTACAATACATCCCAGAATAAACATCGGGTTACAATAGATAAGAAATACAAGTGAATACATTCTGAAGTTACAATTACATCAACACAATTAACCTGAATAAACCTGAATAACGCATTCAACCATAAGCATAGAATAGACAAGAAATGGAAGTTGAACATATGATAGCAAAAGAGCTTATATTAGGTCATGATAAATATGAGAAGCTTGAAAATAGTAATGGTATACAAGTCCCCGAAGTCGAACCCTTTCAATAACATAATTCTTAGGCTTTATAGCCTTTACAAAAATATTCAGATCCTGAAAAATTGGATCTGATTTACTAAAAATAGACAAAATAATTGTTTTTGCATAATTGGATCAAAAAACCCTAATTTAACTACTACTCTATATAACTGTAGAACTCGTTCACTGTTTGAACCTTCTGATAACTAAAGTAAGTACTGGGAATAACTGCCACTGGTCCTCTGTTGGATAAGTCACTATTTTACTTAGACAGTTTAGTGTTGGTGACCCTTTCTTCCTTTATGTCACTGCAAAACTGAAGCACACCTCCCCTGATGTTTTCTTCAGCACCCTTCATCTTTATACTTCGTTCCTGAGCTATTCATGTTTACCCAAAACTAGTCCTTCATGCCAAAATTTCATCCTGTGCCTCTTTCTGCTTTTGGTGGTTAAGAGGCCAAAATATCAGAACTATTAGCTGTCGAAAGCACTGCTTTCGGTGGCTAATGAACTGCCTCAACGTCCGCCTAAGCCACTGAAAGCCTTGTTCTTAAAAAATTCTTAATCCACCTCCAAAATTATTCTTTCAAGTTTGTTTGCTCGTCTTTTTATTCAGTAGGATCTATGTTAGGAAGGTTACCAGTAGCCTGACTTGATTTTGGAGGCTGAAGGCTTACTGCAGCTTCAACTAGGGTTTCCAATGTGAGGTGAGTGATAGGGTTTGTCTTGGTATCCTTCATCTGCATCCTCTGAAGCCTAATCATTCTATACATCCTTGTGTTGTCCTTCAAGTATCTTTTGTTCAGTCTCTTTAGAAAGATATACCTTTCTCTCTCTCTTGGTAAGAGTTGTGCAGTAACTTATTCCTCCTGGTCAATGTAGAATTGTTTTTCTTTATCTCTCTTTCTAAAATTTCCATTTCATACACTTGCCTTAGCAACTGATTTATCCTTTGTGTCTTGGGCTTGCTAGAGGAATCCTTCTCTGCTGGTTCATCTTGCTCCTTTGGTGTAGGTGATGGGAGTTCTTCAATATTTGCTACAACTTGCACTGCTACGTCAGCACCTTCCTCTATTTCCTCTTCTGAATCTGAGTAGGGTAGGTTCAAAATGATCCCACTATGTGTTGTGACTTCCTGGCCCCTTTTCACTGAAATCTAGGTTTCTTTTGACCTGCTTGGATTTAGAAGAGGAATGAGGTTGTTCTGCTGTTGTTGGCGATATAGCCCTTCTCTTCCTTTTCCCACTCCTTGGGGTGCTAGATTTTTTTGAAGGAGACTTACCCTTTTCTTTTGGCTGTAGGCCTGTTTCAAAGCCATTCCAAAACAAGAAATATTCCCATGCCATATTTCTCCTCTTCAATAATTCTTGGATCAGGAGTTGGATAAGACCATGATGAGACAATCTTCTAGCAATATTGGTTGGCTGAGCCTTCACCTGGTGTGCCATTTTTTTGAGGCTCCTGTGTAAGTAGAAGGTTAAATTCAGTGGGATTTTTCATGTTAAGTGGTTCATCAATTTTAAAAAGTAAATCATGGCCCTGTTGTATCTCCCTTAACAAGTTATGTATACCACAATGGCCTTCAGTAATTGTTGCCACCTCTCTTCTAGCTAGGAGGATGGGACACTTTTCTTCCACACCACCCCTCTATGTTCAAGCTTCAGATAATATCTAAACTCTACATCCTTTGTAATGGTGGTTTTAAACCACTTCTCCCCAATGCTAGGGAGTTCAGTCACTTCAACAATTAGGGTTTCATCTATCAGAAATTCTTCCTTACCCATGATTTCCTTGGATCCATCAAAAGAGAGAGAAAATGCCTTAGCCACATGCTGGTGTGAACCTTGAATTTTCTCACAAAAATTATAGTAGCCAACATCCTTGAAGAACTGGCATACTTATGGATGTGCCTCCAGGTAGCTGATGTCTCCCAAATCTTGCCTGAGAGCAAGCCCTCCCTTCTTCATTTGCTGAATGTACTCCTGGGTACCTGCAAAAATCAATTCAAGTTCTGTGGAAGAGTGTTTTTAGCAGGCTGAATCTCAGAGATGGTTTATGGTGGTGAGGATTCCTATAATCGAAGGTGGAGTGTACTAGAGGATTGGGAACTAATTATGAGTGTTTTTTAACCGCATGAGTGATGCTTAGGAGAGAGGACGATGGATTTGGTTGATATTTTTGAGACCCCCTACCCAACAATCATGTTTAAAGCAACCTAGATACCCAATGGAGATCTTTTGTAGTTCTTTGGACAGATGGAGGGAAGAGTAGGGTTTCCAATCACATAGGTCCTCATCAGCTGAACAATGACCTCCTCAATCATTTACTTGTGCCTTGATGCAGTTTCCTGTATTTTCCCTAGTTTATCATTCCCTATGATGATAGACGTTGTGCTAACGAGCCTTGATTTGATAGGTTTTTAACCGTTTCTTCTTTTAACCTTTTCGATAGTTAAGGGTCCCTAGGAAATTTTCTACTAGTCGTAAAAAACAAGGATTTCAGTGGCTAATGAAATGATGACCTATTCTCCTAAGCCACTGAAACTGATTTCCAAATGGCACTGTAAAACTTGGCTTTCGACAGATTGTGGTCTCTCCGAATATCTCCTTTTAACCGCTGAAAGACAGGCCTTTCGATGACTAATGAACCATAAAATCTTTTTTCCTAAGCCATTGAAACTGATTTTCCCCCAACGCTTTTTACCTACTTTCGGTGGTTAACGCCCTCCTTCAATTGTTTGCTAAGCTACCGAAACAAACACTTTTTGGTGGCTAATGAGCTGTTTGAAAGTCTCGCCTAAGCCATTGAAAGTGCTTTTACCAAATAATCGATCAGGACAACTTTCAATGGTTAACCCTGATCCTGAGTTAAATTGCTAGCTGTCGAAACAAAGCCTTTTGGTGGCTAATGAGCTGTTAAAAACCCTGCCTAAGCCACTGAAAGCTAAAACTTCCAATTTTCTCTAATACAGCAAAACCAGAGACTCTCAATTTGTTAGTCATATTTAAATCTTTCATAACATGACTCGAATTCTTCATCCTATCAAAATAAATTTATTTTGGGAGATAACATGGTTTGTCATGATGGAATCTTAATGGACCTGGATAAAATAATGATCATCATCGATCTACCACCACCCATGAAAGTAAAGCAGTGAGAATGATTTTGGGACATATAGGGTACTGTCGAAAATTTATTTGAGGATACAGAGAGGCGACTGCTCCTATGGATAAATTATTGAAGAAGGATATTAAGATTTAGTGGATTGAACAATTCCAAGAGAGTTTGGATGTCCTCAAGAATAAGGTGGTTGCAACACCCACACTAATTTTTCTAGAATGGAAGAAAGAGTTTCATGTCCATGTCAATGCATCGTTTGTCAAACTCGATGTTGTACTAGCACAACCTGGCAAAGGTTCTATTGATCATCCTATTTCCTTTTCTAGAAAAAAATTATCAATCTCAGAGAAGAATTATACCATGACAAAAATAGAAGGCTCAGCTATGGTATATGTGCTTTAGAAGTTTTAACACTATTTGTTGGGTGGAAATTTCAAGATGCACACAGACCATTCTGCATTGCAATATCTGGTCAATAAGCCAGTATTGGGGGGGAGATTTGTCGATGGATTCTCCTCTTCCAAGAATTTGATTTCAAGATTATTGTTAAGCCAGGTCAACTGAATTCAGGACCAAACCATTTGTCAAGGCTAGAAAGTGGAGAAGAGCCGGTTAATCTCGATGATAGTCTTCCCGATGCACAATTATTTGCAGTAAAGATGTTTGAGGATAATTATAGAGATATTATACAATTCTTGAGTACAATATATGAATAGGTCAAATTCACTACAACACATAAAAAACAATTAGTTTTATGAGTTGCAGATTTCCAGTTGATTGATGGACAGTTATACAAAATGGGACTAGATGAAATTCTTCATCATTGTCTATTGGAACATGAGTAACCAATTATGTTGAATGAAGCACATGCTAGTGTCACAGGAGGACACTATTCCAGAAAATATACATTTTGGAAGATATTACAAGCAAGATTGTGGTGGCCTACTTTGCATGTAGATGCTAGAGATTATTGTCGCAACTATGATATCTACCAGAGAACTGGAAAGTCGTTGTTGAAAAATGGGTTGTTGATTTTGTTGGACCTATCAATCCACCAGGGAAAAGAATAGGTGCATGATACATTATGCCCGTGACAGATTACTTGACTAGATGGGATGAAGCAGTGCCAGTAAAGGCTCGTAGTGCTGCGACCACTACCATATTTTTGAAAATGAAGTGACCCAATTTTGATGCCTAGAGATTTTGATAAGTGATCATGGCACACACTTTGTGAATCATTTGATAAACAGGTTCACTGAAGAATTCCATATGCATCACCAAAATATGAATTGTATCACCCACAAGAAAATGATGTCATTGAGGCACTCAATAAGATTTTGGAGAATGAATTGACAAAGATATGTAATATTAAAAGAGCAAATTCGATAAAAAAAATATTTGCAGTGTTATGGGTATATTACACCACCTGTAAAATGTTGACAGGACAAACTCCATTTCGACTGGTTTATGGACAAGAGGTTATCATGCGAATGGAATATATTGTACCAATTCTAAGGATACCTGTAATTATTGAAATGGATAATGTTGGTGCTGCAGAATAAATATTGTCACAGTTGGCCCAGTTGGAGGAAGAACTCTTTATCGTGGGATATCATCAAAATGTCAAGAAGATGCAACAAAAATATTGGCACGACAAACATATCAAGAATAAGCAATTTCATTTTGGAGATATTTTTCTCTTGTATGATAGTAAGTTTTTGAAGCATCTTGGCAAGAATAGAACACATTGACCGGGACAATATTTTTTCATTCAGATAACTACAGGAGGAGCAGTGAAATTGAAAAAATTAGATGGAACACCTTTCAATGTATTTGTGAATGGAAGATGCACAAATACTTACCAGGATAGCCGTAATTTGGTTGGATGAGAATTAAAAAAGAAGAAGAAGAGTCATAAATTTATGAGTGTTATTTCTGCAAAAATTATGAGTGTTTTTGTTGGTCAACAACCTATCTGTCTATCATAAAGTAATAAAAAGTAGTCATAGACTATATGTCTATCACAAAAGAAAAAATATTGGAGCATATTTTCCATCTGTCACAAGGAAATAACTGCGTCACATGATCTATGTCTGTATCAGGAAAAGAAGTGTTGTTGCACAATGAATTTTGGTCGCAAATGATTGTTGGCTAGTAGTTAATGAGAAGATGCTAGAGATTTTGGTTGTGCATGTTTTGGTCACTTTCTCCATTAATGCACAATAACTATCATTGAAATGACAAGTGAAGTGATGGTATGATTGGCAGTTTCCTTATAATGATTAGAAATATTGCTCCATGTGATGGAAATCGTTGCCACCTTCTCATCTATTGAAAGATCATGAAAAAAAATTACTGAGTAATTGCTTATCATCTCCGCATTGAAGTTTCATTCATTCTACTACATCCAACTGAGTACGTTGAATTATTTGTCTGCAACTGCAAAGAATTGAAGCTATTTTCATGGAGTATGGTCATTTCCATTTCCAGTATGAGCACTATTCAAGAATCAAATATTGATATTTCGTTGCCGACATCGATCATGGAAGAGCACATAGAGGTTGTTTCATAGCCAAAGCTAAGGAATGAAGTCAGTTTAATACCAAACCCACCTAGTACATCTAAGAGAAAATGTTCTTCGAGCCGAAAACCACAAGGAACAACAACCCCACCAAACGATGAATCAACATGATCTGCATCCTTACTGTTGGATTATGTCCCATTGAGGTGAGCAGATGTGCCTAAGGTCAGAATTGGAAAAAATTCTAGATATCCATTGGTCACACCAGCAGTACCTAAAGGAGTGCTAGTAACGACAAACATTATCCCAAATTTGCAAAAGATGGGATTTGTTGACCATGACTTGCGTAATTTCCCAGAATTGGTTATGAAAAGATAATTTAATACTATCCGAGAAATAGAGGATGAACCTATCCACATAGTTCCAATGGAATGGGAAAGAGGATTAGATAACTCTCGGATACTACTGCTGATGCACATGCCACATTTTGGGTGCACAGTAGAAGTGAATTCCTGCATCAAGAAACTGTTAGTATGTTTCCATGGTGGTTTTCTATGCCACGACCAAAATATTTCAGTGGATGCTGAGCTATAGCGTCAATCACAGGGCTTCCCCTTGAAGGATTCAATCCAGCGCCATTTTTTGCAAGGAAATACCAAGATACAACATTGACAAATATAATGAAGGATAAATACAAGCTAATGAGGGATAAAAAAGGATTTTCTATTGCCTCTATAAATGACACAAAATTTTGGTTTGCAGCTAAGTTTATATCTAGAAATCTTCTCATAAAAATGCAACTGAACCAATGTACTACTGGAACAATTATTGCAGAAGGGTAGAGCATAGTGGGTGCATCTCAATTGGTCGACCTATATGCTGAATGAACTATTAGCAAATGCTACATAAGTGTAAGAAAAAATTATTCCCTTTCACTATTTGTGCTTATTAATTTTGATTTATTTTGTCACATGGGTGAAACAACCAAACTACCAAGGGGTATATGTTCCAGTCCAATGCCAAGGAGCTCGATACCAGAATATTTGGTTTGACAAAGAGAAACCTGAGAGGCAACGAGATAATAATGTTGAGTTCTATCTACAAGCCAAGGAATTCTATCATTTTGTTAGAAAACAATCATGAATAACAGAGGAAACCGTCAATGGGTTTCAAAATATCATGATATTTTTGACTGGGGTCCATTACATCTTTTTGGAGCCATGGCAGGACTCAGGGAAGCAATGTTTAGCGACGTAGTTTCAACTGTCTGCTGCTGAAATTGATGCAATCATTTAGGACTGGTTAATAGAGTGGAAATCCCTTTTCACATAGATCAACTATCTACAGAAGAGGAACCATGACAAGATGACCCATCGACAAAGAAGGATGGAGAACAAGGGGGGATCTTCTAGTAGATTAAACCCCAAGAATCTCTCACATTCTAAATGAATCCAATACAACCCCGATAGATCCATATTTGGAAGATAAGGGAAATCATTCAGAGAAATTTTTAAAAAGTTAGAAAAAGAGGAAGTTCGACTGATCATCTAGTGTCAGTCTTACTAATGATGATTATAATTTAATTTCGGACAAGATGGAGGATGGCTAATGAAAGATGCAAGAAAATGATTGAACGTAATACAAAATTGAGAGGAATCCTTGTATATTTACTACAAACACTTTGTAAAGTAGTAAAATAAGTTCAAGTGACGGTCGACTAAAATCCATACTCGATTGAGTCACTAGACCAAGATGGCCCATATGAAGAGAGACTTTGGCAAGGCATCGATGCCAAATCCACCAATACAGATTCAAGTACTAGATCAAGAAATTGACTTAGGAACACCAGAGACAAATACCATAGTCAAGGGCCTTGGTCATGTAACTATGTATTTTTCTGCGCTATCGATGTATGAAGTACATGACATTTAGAGTGTTTTCAGTGGAAGAAATGAAGAATAGGGAGCGTGCGTTGGTTAATCAAGTCAATTCCTCGCTTAACTATGTGACTAAGCTAAATAAAATAGTATAATATGCAGAACAAAAATAAAAAATTTCACAGGAGGACAGGCATCGACTGGATATGGCTGTCATGCTAGCTTGTAGGAGTTTCACAGATGAAGGTATCATAGAAGAAATTTTTTCCGAATCCAAAGTCTTTTGACTTGGTGAAGTAGTTGAGAATATCTATAATTATTACACCTCGAGAGGTACTGGAAGAGAGAATAAAATAAACAACTAAGGCTACGACAAAGATCGAATATGCGGAGGTACTTTGTGCCAAAGCATCTAGGCAAGTCTTTTAATCATGGGAAGATTTGATCAACGATGAAGAGTTGGAGAAAGTCACATATGAGTTGCATACTACTGAGGTAGAATTCAATAAACTAAAGAAATATGTAAAGTAGCTTCCAAGGATTGAGAAGATGAGAAAGGTTGCTGATTTGGATAAATTACAGCAGTATGTAGAAATACTACGAACCCATCAGCAGAAAAGAATTGATCAGGTCACAGAACATTAGGTTGAGGAAAATAAAGTTACATGTATCATTCAAAATATACATGAAAATGTGCAACAAGCCATGGGGTTGACATGACTTCCAACTTCAGAACACATCAATTCAGAACTTGTGGAAAAATTGAAGTCAGTGGAAGAGGAAGTGTGATAGGAAACTCGAAACAAGTAGTAAAAATCTTCCAATTTTTTCAAAGCAAGGTTGTAATTAAAAAAATTTAGATTGATGTGGCTCGGGACGAGCCACAGGTGAGTGTTGGGGTCTATTGGACCTAGGAAAAGTCAAGAAGAAAGAACCATAATAATGATCAGAAATATCAACATTCTAGTTGCAAGACGAGGATAAGCAACGACAGAAGGAACTGCGACAAATGAGGAATAAAGCAATCGAAAAGTAGAGTTTGAATTATTTAGGGGGGAAATTTAGCTATAATAAAAGCTTGATTTTAGTAATAAATCATGATTGTATTTTGCAACGATAGTGCCTTTTTTATGTAATTGAATGTATTAAAATAGAAAGACAATGTGTCGACTGACAGTTGAGAATCATTCGACGATTGATTCAATAATTGTAAACGAATAAAAGCTTATAAAAACACCAACCCAAGCTATGTGTGGGTTGATCAATTGAAGGCAAGGTGAGGATTGATCTAGGATATGTATGAATCGATAATTCATAGAAGAAGAGATAGAGGGAGAGAGAGGACCAAAATGATAAAAATTGAGGTGGATTATTGATGCACTAGACCATTTACTCAAGAGGACCAAAATATATTTACTCAAGTTTTGACTCCTTTTCAGTCTCATTGTTTAGTAGGTTTATCACCTTTTGATCCTACACAACCTCTTTACAAGAGGAGGAGACACAATACTGGTCATCTTTCTCATGAGAGACTTATTAGAATTTTAGTGATGATTACTAGTTCTGAGACATTAGAGCTCCCTTCAACCCCTTCATTCGCATTGGGAGGAGAATCACATGAGGTTCCTTCTACCACTACCTTATGGATCCCAAGGACTTCAGCTTGCATCAACCCACATACTGCTAGTCCTTCTCACCCTATAGGAACAAATATTTTTGCATTCGCATGGTCTTTGAATAATGTACCAAAATTTTCCTCAGAGGGGTCAGGTATTGAGGCTTAGACCATTCCCTTTACCATGAATCCTTTTACATTTTTCATTATGAATGTATCAATGAGTATTCCCTCAACCATCCTGGTTCCTAGTAGTCACCCTAGTGTTGGACTGGGGGGAATGGAAACCCATTTTAATTCATATCAATTCAAAGGTGTTCATATCCCTCTTACTCCATTAATTGGAGGGGGGAAACCCTCTTCATGAGTTCCTCACAAGAGTGTCAATCCTTATTTAGGTGGAAGTGGATATGTAAATGTTGGTTCTATGACTTATATCCTATATTTTGTCCCATCATCTACTGCACCTATTCCTTCAAATGATTTTATAAAGAAAAATCCTTCCCATACTTTGGGTGGTACCTTGGGAGGGAATGTTCCTTTTGGTATGGTTCCCCCTTCATCTGGTGTCCCTTTGTTGGGAGGCTATATTCCTCCTCATGTGTCTAGGAAAAATCTAGTCCATCAAATGGGTAACTTTTGTAATATCGTACTCCCTTCCCAAGGAATTCCTTATATGCAAATTCTCATGCATCCTTACATGGGTCACATGGGAGAAGGTTACTAACCGACTGGTCAAGGTCATGGACTTTACCATGTTAGAATAGTAGAGTCAAGCTAAACTAGTTAACCTATCTAAGCACCCAACAACATATCATAAAAGATAAGAACATGGAAATAAAAGGACAAGAGAACACCGATATACATGGTTCACCCTAATGGGTTACATCCATGGGAAGGTAGTATTCTATTATATCAAGAATGTCTTCTCCAATATTACAAGAGAGCAAAGCACAAATACCCCAAAGAATATAGATGATGTACAATAGTGTCATAATAGTACCACTACTACATCAAGAATACATTATATGTAGAGACTCACTTGACCCTATTATATACTAAGAGATGATGAGGAATTACTCTCACATATTGCATGTGGGATAATATAATTCTCCAAAATAACATCTCTTAATAAAATACCATGGACAAATACTCTACACAAGTAAATACAACACCATATAACTATGGGTTAAATGTATTACTCTTTTATGTAAGATTGTCGACAACTTTCGACATAATACAAAGACATGATTACCTTCCAAGGAATATAATATATTCCAACACTCCCCCTTAATAATGGCTGCGAGAAGGGCCCACAATAACACTAAGGAAGGAATGAGTCATTACTTCTCCCCCTTGATGAAAAATTCCAGAAGAACCAAAGCTACAAATAAGAAGAACACTTTGGCTGATGGAATTTGATGATGAACAACCACTTCTCACTAAATCATGAAAGTGCACATGAACCAGGTTGTATGATTAAAGACCCAGCAATAAAATGCTGAGAACATGTGACGGAATCCAATCACAAGATGCCTAGATCACCACAATAATCATCACAACCATACATGATATAAAATCCACACCAGTGTACATATACCTTCTAACGGCCGATACAATAGAATGTGTGGCTAAGAACACCACAACAGTGTAAAAAAAAACCCAAATGGCCAATACACATGCGGATATCAGACATTCTTCCAATCAAGGTGTAAGATAAATATCTGTAGAAGACCTCAAACATCAAAGAAACAAGACCCCAATGGTATATACATTGAAAATGATATCATATAGATGAACATCATGACTTTAGCAGTAGAATATGGTGCTTCATTATTCCTGGAATAAGGTGAAATCCTAAACAGAGAACTTATCTACACAAGAACTTTCAATATTAAATCATATAAAGATCATAAAACAAAATTGCTCATACAGAAATGAAAATGCTTATATACCAAAGGTTAGCAAACATCATATAAAGGAATGGAAACATAATATGATCAAATAAAATATTAACTTGCTCATTAAGGAAAATGAAGTTACTTTAACACATTAAGTGTCTGCCACAACATATAAATAGTGAGCCAAAGATTTCACTTAAATATATAAAAATTTAGTCATCAAGCAACTAATCTGAAGCATAGGTGCATTTCTTATTAGTATGATGTTAATATGCAAGAGATGAATTCCATGAAAATGTCAATGCTTCCATATAGGAACGTTAGAGACAAGTAGGAACAAGATAACCTCTGCAATCATAAGAAGTAAATAAATAAGCATCACCAGTCATATGTTTAGATGCATCAGAATCCATTATACATTCCTCGTTAAAAGAAGAATTATTAGGAAAAACAACAAACGTACATAAAGCTACTTGAGAGTCATGAGAAGTTTTCGTTTTGGCTTTATCCATTAAACGTTTTGCTTTAAAAAAATTCTTTTCAGGATGGTTAATTTTACCACAATGTTTACAAGGATCAAACACTTTCTTATGTTTACTATTTCATTAGAAGCATGAGAAGCATGTCCAGAATTAGTATTAGAAGGATGAGAACCTTTAGCATTATTAAAACGTTTCTTATGATTCTTATTAAGTGCATTTAGAGCTTTATTAGGTGTGAGTTGGCATAAAACAATTAATCTTTCTTGCTCATTGATCAATCCTTTACAAAAATCATCAAAAGTTTGTTTCGTAGTACTCTGAGACAATTATAGAGCTCTATTCCTAGTTTGGATGAACATATCAAAACAAGATGACATTTTAGATTCTACAAGAATAATAAGAGCAGTGTCAGTTTTCTTGTAATCTTTACCACAACTATTTAATTTCTCATTTAAAGTTTTCAATTCAGAAAGATATAACTCAACTCTTTCAAAGTCAATAGGTCCGAGGTCAAAGATATTATTTTCAAGATAATATGAAGAAACATCATCAGATTTATCAAATAAAGAGGAAAGAATTTTCCATACCTGAAACGGGCTGTCTTCTGCCTCAATACTTACCTGAAGACTATCTCCAACAGTTTGAGCAATGAGCCCCCTTGCTTGATCACTTTTAGCTTCCCATATATCCAAATCATTAGTAGTAGTAGGTGTCTTGTGTTTACCATTAGCTAGCCTCCAAATATTCTTACTCCTGAGAACATCAATCATATTTCTCTTCCAGGAAAGATAGTTAGAACCAACTAATTTAGGAACATAAGCTACTTCAGAAGTCATAATGAGTGAAATTTTGTCAAGAAATAAGAAACCCTAATACTGAAAAATGGCAGAAAAATAGTGAAGAGCTTGAAAACAGTTACACTTTACTGATTTGAATCTGTAAAACAACAGTTAGAAACACAGTAAAGAAAAGAGGAGAAACTTTCACTTACAACCTTGTGAAAAATAATATGCCCAGGAAATCCTAGTCTTCTGTTCTAGTTTCGTAGGTGGTTCTAGAATGGTTGTTCTAATTCCAAAAATAGGTTATAATAAAAAATCCTATACTAAATTACCAAATTACGGTCCTTTTTTTATAATTGTTGTTTTTATTACCGAAAGGAAGCACAAAAATACCCAATTTTTTGTTTTGGTTGCGTGGGTGGATCCAGAATGGTGTTTCCAATTCCAAAAACAGGTTATAATAAAAATTTCGGTAAAAAATGACCAAGTTATGGCCCTTTCTTATAACTGCCATTTTTATAATTGAAAGAAAAATCTCCTTGAGGAGAGACCCGAAATCATGTAGATCTACCGAAAAAACATCAAGAAACCCTTGAAAAAATTCTGCAAAAATCTTACACAACAAGTTAGGGTTAGGGTAAAAAAAATGCAGAAATATGCCCAGATTTGAAGAGAAGCCTATTGGCTACCAGATAGAAAACAAATCTACAACAAAATGACAATGCCCAAATGATAATCGTTATTGATTGAAAGCTATAGAAGGTACTAGATCATAGAAACCCACTCTGATACCATGTTAGAATATTAGAGTCAAGCTAAACTATTTAACCTATCTAAGCAACCAACAACATATCATAAAAGATAAGAACATGAAAAGAAAAGGACAAGAGAACACCGATATACGTGATTCACCCTAATGGGTTACATCCATGGGAAGGTAGTCTTCTATTATCTCCAGAATGTCTTCTCCAATCTTACAAGAGAGCAAAGAACAAATACCCCAAAGAATATAGATGATGTACAACAATGTCACAATAGTACCACTACTACATCAAGAATACATTATATGTAGAGACTCACTTGATTGTATTATATACTAAGAGATGAGGATGAATTACTCTCACATATTGCATGTGGTATAATATAATTGTCGAAAATAACATCTCTTAATACAATACCATGGACAAATACTCTACACAAGTAAATACAACAGCATATAACTATGGGTTAAATGTATTACTCTTTTACATAAGATTGTAGAAAACTTTCGACATAATACAAAGACATTACTACCTTCCAAGGAATATGATATATTCCAACACACCAGAACCCTCCTTATCAGAACCAATCTTTCCATGGGCCATGGAATCAAATTTCACAAACTAAGATCTCCCTTTTAGCCACATTGAATATGCTCGACTTGTGAAGACTCGTGAATGACACGGTGTGTCATGATCTGGCATGGCCTTCGGTCCCTGCTAAGATTCCTTTGTACATATGAAGTTTGAAGGTAAGAAGGGAAAGGATCCCAGTGATCACGTCATGAATTTTAATCTTTGGTGCTCTTTGAATTTATTGAACCATGATTATGTTCGATTGATACTATTTCAATGCACCCTCATGGGTCTAGCCATGAAATGGTATATAGAGCTTCTTTGGGTTACATATCGAACTTTTAATGATTTGTACAAATCTTTCTTAATCACTTTTAGTTTCCAGTCTGTTACGATGATCACATGGAACTCTTGTTGACTTTTCAGCATGACAAAGATACTCACATCTATGACCATATTCAAGAGTGGTGTAGATGGAAGTGATTGATTAAGGAAAACCTTCCACCTAAATTCCTATTAGAGTGGTTCCTTACATCATTGTTACCTTATATTGGGAAGGATGTTTTGACATCTAGAGTGGTTACCAAGGAAGAATCCATTTGAGGAGCTCAACAATTAGACTTGATTTATGCTCAGTCTAGGCTCATTTCCAAGATCATTCAGATGCACGGAGATTGAACCATGACCCCAATTTTAAACCCGGGACACATGTTGATGACATCGTTGGATCTACAAGAGCGAAAGCCATGGACCAGGTTACATATAAAATGAAAAAATTGTCTATTAACTAGTCTGTGGTTGCACAAGCTATGGCTTCGTCCACCCCACCTAATCGAAAGATGTACATTATGTGAAGTCATAGAACCAGAAGGGTAAACAATGACCCAGATGAAATAGAAAGAAGGGGAATAATAATAAGAAGGCTGGGAATAAGAAGGAGAACACCAATTATGAAAAGAATGATGAAAATGCTGGTGGGGAAAAGAAGCCTAAATGTAAGGTCAAATTCCAATGCAAACTTTATGGAGGAGACCATATTATGCACTTGTGCCCTAGGATTGATGAGGCCTCGAAGTTCATTGCATAGAGTCTAGTTGTGCCGATGGACCCCTTCCTAATAATCAAAACATAACTTCGAGGAATCTGGCCACTGAAAATGGTTATGGTGGGAGTCAAAACCCACAATCCCGTGAAGGTAGTCATGGTTATATTAATATGTTGTCAGTTGTACATGTTTCAACCTGTTCATGCAATTATCGTCCATCGCAACTGACCATGGGAAAAGAGCGTCCAATTTCGGAGATCCCTTTGTAGATCGATAAGCCTGAGACTATACCACATGTACTGAAAGGAGCCCTTAAGCACTCAGTGCATATTCCTAATTCCTAAGCTACCCAACACTATTATATTGTAGAGGATTTCGGCCAGGCTCCTTGTGCGATGTCAACCTTAAAAGTGCTTTAGTATTGTCCCTCATAGAGGAAAGCCTTGTTAACTACATTAGGATTTGTTGACCTGAACGAACCCAATGTCTTCAAGTTCGAAACTCACGATGTCTATCCTCTCTTTCCTTACCATGTGGATTTTCAAGTCCATATGGAGTGTTTTAATAACACCATTAAATGTATAGTCATTGATGAAGGTGATGTGATGTCGGTGATGTCTTTAGCTTATTGGAAGGTCCTTGGATCTCCCATGTAATCTAAATCTATGACTATGCTGATAACATTTGATGGATGCTCATTTAGACTGCATGGCATTGTTCCTTACTTACAAGTCCTATTGGAGGGGAAGACCATGTCGGTCAAGGTTGAGGTGGTTGATGCACCCCTTGATTATAATATTTTACTAGGTCAGAACTGGATTTATTCCATGAAGGTGTTATTTTCGTCTATGTTTTGTGTTGTATAATTTCCTCATGAAAGTAGGATATTGATGATCAATCCATTTTCATTTGATAATTCTAGTTCCTTAGCATCATAGGGGTTAATTATCCCGACAGTTGACAATTATCAACCGACAACTGAGAACTTTGGTGTTAGAATGTATCCTTTTTTGATGGGAAATTTTAACTTTTCAGCACCTATCCTTACTATTGATTCCATGCCTAGTGTTTTTTCAACACCTTCAATTTTGGTTCTATTTCATACCTGGTATTTGAGTGACCCTTGGACTCTCCCTTCTTTGGTTGATTCGTGTGAAGGATGTTCACCCACTGACATGGATATGCTATTGTCTACAACCTATATTGCTTATCAAGCTATACTTGATGTTACTACAGACCCTGGTCTCTCCTCTTCATGGATGGAAGAGGAATATCTCCTTATACTTCTTGCTTAGATGACCAATTCGTCATTCTCCCATGATTTCCTTGATGACACTTTTACTTCATAAGAATCTATTATCGAGGACATAAATAGTCTGGAATAGCCTTGCAAGGATATGCATCATCGATCCTATTTCCTCCTGGAACTCGAACAAGTTGAGCATGATGAATTTCAGTTGGCCTTAAGTAATAAATTTGATCACCCCATGCTCCCATTAGGCACTCATGGTATATATGTTGAAGGGAACATGGTGAATAGTTCTTCCACCATTCCATTGAATACTCAGAAAGTGCCTATCGTTATAGTAGAGACTTATCTAGATGACCTTGTCGTTCACTCTCGTAAGAGAGTGTATTATCCAGCTCGCTTTATACTTGTGTTTAAAAGAGGAAAGCACCTATTGGGATTCATCGATTTGAATGGGGGCATCATAGTCAACCCATTCAAATTTGAGGCAATACTTTAGTTGCGTCCCTTGCACTTAATGAACTACGCTTGAACTTCCATCTTAGGATGGTACCTTATAAATTATTGTATATATTTTGGTTTTATATAGTATAATTTCATTTTTTTACTTCTACATATTCTCACCATACTTTTAGGAAAATTATGGACTAATGGTATTTTGGGTGATGGATTTTTGAAACAGTTTTTCGAGGTCATAATGGAGATTCTCATTTATGATCTTTTTTGCACCTTTGGTAGGTATAAATCTTGAATAGTATATAGGATAGGATCACATTTCTCTTGCATCATTGTATTGTCCTATGACACTACAAGGAAAAGGCATTCTAGTAGAGGTTATATTGGAATCCCATTAAAAAAATGCCAAACATCTGTTCATAGCGAAGGTTCTTAGCAAAGGAGAGAGGGAAGAGGTTTTAGCGCATATTTTTTCAATCCGTGCATTTTCTATGCACACACACCGGTTTGTTACATATAATGTCTTCGTACCGAAATGGAGGTAAAATTATAAATAAATGAAAATGTAATTTAAAAACTCGTGTTAATTACAAAAACATTTACCAGTGCATTTATGTGTATTAAATGCACTAGTGTGCTTATGTGTCATTACCCGATGCATTTAATACACTTAAACACACAATCATTTCAATTTATATTTTACTAAGAAATATAATACCGGTGCTCATGATAACACCAAACAAACTGGTGCATGTATAATACATAAACACACCGCATTCTTTTACACGGTGCATCTTTATAATAAATTCGTTTAAATTCGTACCGAAATGAAGGAAAAATATAACAATGAAAAATTAATTTAAAAACTCGTGTTAATTACAAAAACGTTATGGGGTGCGTTTACATGTATTAAACACACCATTGCGCTTGATGTTTCACTACACGATGTGTTTAATGCACTTAAATGCACCGTTATTTCAATTTATTTTTTACTAAGAAATCTAATATCGGTTCTCATGATAACACAAAATGCCTCTGTGCATGTATAATAAATTAACGCACTGCATTCTGCTATATGATGCATCTTTATAATAGATTTGTTTAAATTGAATTTTCAAACCCTGCTTAATGGTGTGTCTTTATAATAAAAGAACTGATGTGTTTATAGTATATAAACACAATGATTTTTAACACTAAAATATGTCAAAAAACCCTTCAAATTTTTTAAAACACTATTCTATAGTGCATCAGGTTTATAGGAACGCACTGGTGCGCTTCCTCTGAAACACACCAGAACAAGGTTTAATAAGAAAACAACCTGCCCTGTAAAATTCAGTTTTACCATATCTTAGTGTGTTTTTTCCCAAGAGCAGTCACCCAAGTGTATCAGCATTCTATATAAATGTGTACATTATTATAACAATGAACCAACCTTCATGGAGAAGAAGTAATATAGAAATTGGTTCGAATTCTTGCATTTTTTCCGTGTGCATACTTTCTGTCGATATAGTGTATTTCCTGATTTACTTTTTCTTCTTCTATGCTTCCTCCATAACAATGCTTGACTCATTCATTCGACTATTATCGCTAGCATGCACCTGGGCATGTCCTGGATCATTAATATCAGAGCTTGATCTTGTTCAAAGCCTAATTTACCTAAGTACTTCCATCAAAGTTATTTAACTTATGCCTGTTCAAACACGCTCGAAAAATCAGCAACACAAGAAGACACTTCATTCGACATCAGAAAATATGACTGAATAAGCATACAATAGACATGCAACCAACGAGACAGAGCAACTCATAGAAAAAGCACTGGATCACCAGTGGACCGAAATGTTCACCCATTTCAATGAGATTATCTTGTGATCCGCTTCTAACTTCGAGGAATCCTCGCCACAACCTCACTCCGATAAAATAAGCACCTTCAAAGTGAAAATGAATCTAGACATACTGAATATTGAAGGAAAGATTGACACAGAATCCGTTGACAATTGGGTACAACAACTACAATCATACTACTCCATGAATCAGCTCTCTAAAGCAGAAAATATCACCATTCCATCCTTGAAGATGTCGACCTCTGTACACTGTTGGTGGGGGAATTTATCAACAAAGATGGAAAAAGAAGGAGATCCCATAGACACATGGGTAAAAAAAATTTGAACATGTCCGAAAAAAATTCTACCCACCCAAGTATCTTGAACATCGGTATAATAAGTGGCAACAACTAACGAAATGGAAAGACTAGTCCGTGCAGAGTTACACCAACGAGTTCTATCGACTCATGGCTAGACTTGGCGTCCAAGAAGAAGAGAAATTGTTTGTCCTGAAGTACATCAACATATTATACCCGTACATTCAATGATAGATGTATTTTCATACTGTCAATATGCTTTTAGATGCATTTCATTATGCCAATGAGCTTGAATATAAACAAAAAGGAAAAGAAGGTTTCACTAACAAGAGAAGAGGTCGAACATCTGACAAGAAGTCACTAGCCAAATCCGACAAGTTTAAACACCCTTCTCAATAGACTCCGCCAAAGCTTGACCATCACAAGAAGAACTTTCAGAAAGACAAGAAGGATCACAACAAACAAGATCCTACCGGGAAATGGTGTGATTATCACAGTTCAGCATGGTATGATATGTCAGAATGCAAATATCAGAAGACATTTTTGGAAAAATTCTCGACATTCGACTTATCTAACCAAAACTTGGTAGAATCTAATTCAGATGCATAAATCCTCTTGGATTGAAATTTGACTACTCTAATATCCTCGACTATCATCAATGAGGAGGATGAGAGCTCCTATTCCATACATGGATATGGGTTCAGAAAAATCCATTACATCTGATTGTAGATAATGGTAGACAGAAGAACTTCGTTTCTGAAGATCTTGTGAAGAAATTAAGTCTTGTCACCACTCCACATCCTCATCCCTACAATATCGGTTGGATGAAGGATGGACAAGAACTAAGAATCACACGCCAATGTAGACTCACCTACTTCATTAATCCTTTAAAATATGAAGTATTATGTGATGTGGAACTACTTTCCGTAGTCGACGCCTTATTTGGGAACCTTACCTGTGGGATCGACATGGTACATATCAGTCACGACCTCAAAAGGTGATTGTCAAAATTTGGAATCAATGGTACATCATACGAGAGAGACAACCCACATAAATGGTTTCTATGATAAATGACAAAAAAACAAATAATCTTATCAATCATGCTTAGAAGTTCGCATTAATTATGATAGAGCCTCATCATTTCAGGAATACTGCAGCAACAAGTCAACTCACCAACCAGCACAACTCCTAACAACAACAAAAGATTGATCACTTTCTTAAGGAATACCGAAACGTATTTCAAGAGCGAACCAAGTACCCCTGCATTGTCAGGTAAAACACTCCATTGCATTTTTCCTAGTTCTTCATTACCTAACACATATGTTTACAAAATATCCATTCTCAAGAACGAAGAAATTTATAGACAAATCCAGGATTTTATCAACAAAGGTCATATACACCCCAACTCCTCTCCTTATGGAAGTCCATTCATTTTAGTTCCAAAGAAAGAAGGGACTTGGCACATGTGCATCTACTACCAGGCTCTCATCACAATTTTAGTAAAGAACATATACCCTCTTCCAAGGATAGATGAACTAATCGACTGTCTGAAAAGTGCTAAATTATTTACAAAGCTCAACCTTAAGTCAAGATATCATCAAATTCTCATAAATTCCTATGATGTATGGAAAATAACTTTCAATACCAAGGAAGGCTTGTTTGAATGGTTATTCATGCCTTTCGGCTTAACCAATGCACCTGCAACCTTCATGAGATATATGGATGACCTTCTACCACCCTTCATCGACAAGTCTGTCATTTTTTATCTCGAGGATATCTTGATTTTCATTCGATCCTGGGAAGAACATGTAAGAAAGCTTCAATAAGTCTTCATCACTCTCCAACAACACCGACTATATCTGAACATAGACAAATGCTTATTTGCGATGAACAACATCAAATATTTGGGGCATGTAATTGAATCTGCAGGCATTCATATCGACCCAAAAATAGTACAAATCCTCAAATATTTTCCCATTCCTCAAAACATTCATGAAATAAGAAATTTTCTTGGTTTGGGGAATTTCTATCAACGGTTCATACATGGCTTCAGCCACATCACATGTCCTTTGAATCAGTTGACTAAAGGAAATGGGAAAACTGTCTTTAAATGGACACTGACACAACAACAAGCTTTTGAACAACTCAAAACAATATTTGTACTACACCAGTACTTGTGTTACCTGATTTGCATCAGCCATTTGAGATTCAAACGGATGCATCATACTATTCAACTAACACAGTGATCACTGATTCTGGTCACCCAATCGTGTTTCATTCTGAAACTTTCAATGACATTGTTAAAAGGTATTCGACGTATGAAAAATAGTTATACACTATTGTGCAAGCTCTTAAGCAATGGAGACTCTACATTCTTGGCAAGGAAACGATCATTCTTACTGACCATAATCCTCTATAGTTCACCTCGTCCCAATCAAAACTACAGACAACTCAACAAATGAAGTGGATTAATTACATGCAACAGTTTCAGTTGGTGATAAAATATTGGAAAGGAAAATCCAATGCCGCAGCCGATTGTCTCAGCTGACCACCCATTACTCTACTATCTACAATGATGAGTATGTAGGGTTACAACACCACTACTTGGACACAATTGTATTTGGTAGACTATGAATTCTTCGCAATTTATCGACAGCTTCAGGCCCAAACATTATCTACTATTGACTACTTCCTAAAGGAAACCTTGTTATACAAGCTTGGACAACTTTGTGTACCAATCAGTGAGAACCGATAGAAGCTCATTTTGGACATGCACTACAACGATACTGCAGGACATTTTAGAGTCACAAATACATTTTTCATCCTCCAAAATTATTTTTATCATCCTTCACTTAAAAACTGATGTCAACAAGTGCATTTGATCATGCGTAGTTTGTGCCATTTTTAAACCGCCAAATCAACGACAAGGACTGTACACACCCCTACCAATTCCTAGTCGACCATGGGAATATATTTCTATGGTCTACTTGATGGGATATCCTACTACCAAACATCAACATGACGCGATCTTAGTAGTAGTCGACATATTTTCCAAGATGGATATACATATACGATGTAAGAAGACTATGACAACACAACAGACTACTCAGCTCTTCTTTGAACATGTTTGGAAACATTATGGCCTTTTGATGACAATTATTTCTGAAAGAGATGCTATATTTTTCAGCACCTTTTGGAAAACTCTTTGGAAACATCTCGACACGATACTTTCTTTGTCGATGGCCTTCCATCCACACACATACGAACAGATGGAATTTGTAAATTGCTTGGTAGTAAAACTGCTTCGCATGTACAACCACAAGCATCGTTGAACATGGGATGACAACCTTCCATACATACAACACAACTACAATTGTGCTCAACATAGTTCTACGGGTAATATTCCATTTGATATCTGCTATGGATTTCAACCCTCAGCACCTATCGACTTGACCAGTTCCTCGACACAATCGAATGACATCGACTTCAAAGGATGAGAAGTTGAGAAAGCATTAAAATTCAGAGATCAAATCCACAACATTCAGAAGAAATGACAGGAAATGTTGCAACAAGCTAATGCAAAATCTAAGGCCCAAGACGACAAGAATCGCATTACTCATTCATTCCAAATTAGGGATCAGGTCTGGTTACATCTAAAGAAGGAGCGCTTCATTGGTCCATATAGAAAGTTGAAACCTTTGTGATATGGTTCATACAATATCCTTAAATAGATTGGGGGAAACTCTTTTCAGCTCGACATTCCTTCATGCCTTTTCCTACACCCAATATTTAATGTAGATCTTCTTCGACCATACCATGCACAATTGTTGGAACATAATGAATTGCATACAACAGAACTTGAAGACATCAATCCAGATGTTCATGAACCTCTTATTTGTGACACCATTATGGGACAATGCATACCACATACAAGGACGAAATCCATTCCCTTGTTTCAAGTGGCTAACGCTGGAAAGATCCCCACACAAGGAAAATGGTACTCTACTACTGAAGTAGCCAACATGTTTCGTCACCTAAACAAATACAAAATGGAGACCATTGTTTCTTAACACTACAACAAAACCCTGTGATTAGCGTCTCTTTTAGCTTCCTTTTTAGTGTCCACTATCACTTTTAGTGTATTTTTCATCATTTTTTGGACAAAGTGGACACTTTTCCATGGGATGGTGCTTTTAATGGTGTTATTAGCATACATTTTTAAAATTTGACGCTATTTTGGACGCTAATTAGCATCCCAATTAGCGTCCAAAATAACATCCCATATAACACCTAGAATAGCCTCCAAAACAATGTCCAGAATAACACCAAGCTTAGCACCATATATTGAGCCAGGGTTAGCGCCAAGAATTGCGCCATGAATGTCACCAAGAAAAACATCTGACATAGTGCCAATTATAGAGCTAGGAATTATGCCTAGAAAACATCCAAGATAGCTCCGGGTATAGATCCAGGTATAACATCTGGAATAACACCAAAATTTAGCATCCCAACTAACATCCAAAATAACATCCCATATAACACCCAAAATAGCCTCCAAAAAAATGTTCATAATAGCACCAAGCATAGCACCATATATTGAGCCAGGGTTAGCGCCAAGAATTGCTCCATGAATTTCTCCAGGAAAAAAATCCGACATAGAACCAAGTATAGAGCCAGGAATTACGACTAGAAAACATCCAACATAGTGTCAGGTATAGAGCCATGTATAACGCTTGTAATAATGCTAGGAATTTCAAAAGGAATCACGCTAGGAATTGCACTAGGTTTAGAGATAGGAATTGTGTTAAAAAAACGTCCAACATAACATAATATATAGTGCCAACATTAACACCAAAATTTGTGTTAGGAAAATAGCAAGAAATTTCAAAAGTAATTATGCCAGGAATTGCACCAGGCATAGTGCTAGGTATAGAGCTAGACATAGCATGAGGAATTGCGATAGGAATTTCAGAAGGTATTGCACCAGTAATTTCCCTAGGGAAAGGGCCAAGCATAGCACCAGGTATAGAGCTAGGAATAAAGTTAAGAATTACGCCTGGAAAACATCCAGCATAGCGCCAAGTATAGAGCCATGTATAGCGCCAAATTTTTTTAAAGGAATTGTGCCAAGTTTAGAGATAAGAAATGTGCTTGAAAAAACATTTGACATAGTGGTAGATATAGTGCTAGGATTAATGCTAAAATTTGTGCTAGGAAAATAACTAGGAATTACAGAAGGAATTGTGCTAGGAATTGCACCAGGCATAGTGCCAGTTATAGAGCCAGAAATAACACTAGGAATTGCAATAGGAATTTCAAAAGGTATTGTGCCAATAATTTCCCCGGGAAAAGGTCCAAGCATAGCACCAGGTATAGAGCTAGACATAGCACCAAGAATTGCACTAGGAAGTTCGAAAGGAATTGTGCTAGAAAAAGTGTCAGGAAAACTCCAATGTTGCGCTAGGGATAGAGTCAGTCATGTTGACATAAGTAGCACCTAATTGGCCATTTTGGAAACTAAGAGACCCCAATTAATCGTAAATAACCCGAATGGAATCCAATGGTCCCTATCGACATTAGAGTGTGCTTAATGACATGTTGTTGATGATGATACATATTGACAATGATAAATGTGGCAATGATGATTTCTACACTATTTAGTAGGATGTTGATGACAACGATGATATCAATGTTAATAATGATGATGCATATGATTATAGCACTATTTGATATTGGTTGGTCCTAATGGAAACATAATTCACCCTAATGCATTGAATTGACCATAATAGCGACATGGACATCAAGTGAGGTCTAAAATATTCATAGAGGTAACTATCCCAGGGACTTGACTTAACAAGAATGATGATGAAAATGATGTTGATGTAGCATATGCCATAATATTGATGATGACGATGACAACAACATCAATGTCCACGATGATGGTGCATTTGATAATACTTCTTGATACCGATTGATCCTAATGGAACTTAAATGTCTGTAGCAACATATGAGAAATGTACTAATATCACATAAATGACTCACAATATCACTTTATTTATATTTTATAAAAAATATATTTTATTAACATAATATTTTATTGACCATGTCATTTTTTATTTATCAATTTATTCATCATATTTTCCTCCTTAATGATCCCAAGTTAAGATTCTAGGTCGATAATATCTAAATCAAGGAGGAAGACACTAAATCACTATCAATGATATTAGGCATGAACAAAAAAACCATTATAGGAGTCTCACCCACCCCCCTAGGAGCACTCTTTACTCAGAACCCCATGGATTTTCCACATAATGTTTATTTCTATAGTTTGGTGGCCCATGTCAACATGGTACTCAACATAACTAAGTAACTTGATAACTCCATAAGCATTAGATTTAGTTGAATCAATATAATTAATGAACTGTTCATTTCAACCCTTTAGACTATCCAACACACAACTCAAATTGTGCAATAAACACCTCATAAACACACTTTGTTCCCCTTGCACTACACATACCACATAATCCATAGTTGCACCATAAGAGCCACACATAGCACATTGTGCACACACGCCACACACAATAGACACATGGTACATGTACCATTGACATAGTTTGTTACCATGCCACATATAAGTCATGCATGTACAAGGAGTAGTCAACTTCTATCATGCAACATGCAATCAACATGGTTATGAAGGTGATGATTCTTCTTATTGTGTTTGTTTGATATGGATAACAAATGACACAAGGAAAGACAACAACACAACAAAGTGTACAATATGATGGACACGAAGTTATGGAACTACATACATCACAACAAGTTTCAATATGGTTTATAGAATAATCATTGGCAATAATATTGGTCGTTGAATACAGTTTGAAGTTGCATAAACATAGCACCATCTAACGCTAAAGGAATAAAAACAATACAACTTTTATAGAACTACTAGATTCCATGGGAATAAAAACCACACAACTTCACGTTACACTCAATGCCATTTATCTTCACCCAATAATCATTATCACCCTTTTAGGACACAAAAAACAAGGAAAATACAATCTTCCATTTGAAAAAAAGTTATATTTTACATAAATTAAAAATTGGCATGATTTAATGAATATGATATTTGTATTTTCAAATTAAGCTCATATTTCCTATGAATGTGGATTACATAGATAACATAGAAAGATACGTGTGGAGAATTGGACTTGGACATTTGGTTTCACTTGTTTAGCTCCACTTGGACGAACTTAGTAGCACATAACATGGTTAGATTGACTTGGACCTACTTCACTTTTAGACATCACATGGTAGACTTAACAACGAACATGCATGACTAAGGTTTTGTTGGACTTGGACTTACTACTAAGTTGGATTGACTTGGATAGAATTTTCTCTTTGATATTGCATGGTAGGATTCATAGCGTTAGATTCCAAGTTGTGATTTAGTGATTAGAATGGATTGTTGTTATGCAAACAATTCAATATCCAACTCCAAAAGACATAGAGATCTTGTATTTGAGGTACTTGATTGAATTTGAGTCGTTGGCCTAAATCTTTCCTTTGATGAATGGTTAAATTGATTAATCTAACCATTGGGGCTTATGCGTATAACTTCCTACTATGGTAGACCCTGCACCATGCACTACACTAGGTCAAGGTTATGTCCCATTTTCAATTAAGCATTGAGTTAACCTTAGTGCATAAAACATCCATGAGCTATTATATACCTTCCTTCTACACATTACTCAAATTCCTCATGTTTTGTTTTGGTAGTCGATGATAATCCCATGCCACAATAATGTCATGTAAATTAAAATTCTTGATTTTATTATGTGGATTATTCACAACACTCATCCACATACACAAATAACAACAAATAAACCTTAGAATAAAAACAAATTAGTGGAGTAATAACTTGTAATTATTGACATCATATAAATAACAACTACGAGCCAAACAAATGAAGCTACTAACAAATCTAACAACATCCATTCAAATTCCAATACTAACATTGCTAATGATTTTAGTGTCATAGCTTGTGGCCTTCTTGCACTTGCAAATAAATATAGTTGAGTGCAATAGAACATTGCACCCTTTTTTATTATGGGGGTGTACAGATAACTTGATCATGGGGCGTACAATGAAATTGTTCAAGTGGGTCAATGCCTTGATGATCATATGATTAGGTCCAATCTGTGGCTACTCACCCCTTCTCCCCTATCTAGAGTAGCATCCTCACTTCCCTCCTTCCCCTCCTCCCCACACTACCTAGGGTGTAGGTGGAAAAGTTGCTAATTATCGTAACATTGGTGGAAAGGCCCTCGCCTCCATGAGCTAGCATGTTCCCTTTGTTTTATTCTATGGTAGGCCCCGATATTATGCAACCTTGGAACTGGTTGCTTCAACCTTTAATGTTTCTTGGCCCATGCTCTCATTCTAGATCCCATTGACTCCATGGTGCGTCGACAAAGGAGATCCCAAACACCCTTTGGCCTACCTCTTGTCCCTCTAGAGTGCAAACTTTTGGCCCCACTCCTCTGTCCTTTGAATCTCTTTGGATCTCGGAACTTTTCTATATTGGTGCTAGATCCTTTATCATCTATTAGTCCCTCTTGACATTGTGTAATGGAAATATTGTCAAATTACTTTCCCTTGTGCTTTGAGCTAACGATCCAACTCTGTGCTACAGAATAACTCGGCCTTATGTTGCACCCCTGCAACACAAAAGCTTTCATGTCAAACCCCGTTCCAAGCTCCACCAAACTAGCACAATGGCAAAATCATAGTGATGCAAGAGTGGAGTTTGTAGGTTTGAGGATGAGTGATCTTCCTTATACTAATATTGAAGACCTTCCATTTGGGACAATGGATTAAGTCTCCTATAACTATATGAGGCAATTCCATTTCCACAACAAAACAATAGTATCTACTTCCTCTACTATTATTTCAAACCTTCAAGTATGTCGAGTGCCGAAATCTAGAGGGTGCACGAAAAGGGTTTGAAGAAATATCGAATTTGAATGTATACTATTCGGTTGTTATGATGCTTGTGGGTATGCTAGACTTGGAAGATGTAATGAAGCTCTCAACCTGTATGATCAAATGCAACAGGTAGGTATACAAACATATAATTATATCTATACATGCAGTCTTAAGGTGTGTGGTGGTTTGTGAGATCTAGAAAAGGGCATGGAGATCTTATATATATATATATATATATAACGTATGTTTTTTTTTAATATATGTTTTTTATATTTTATTTATTTTGTTTCTATATATGTTTACTTATGAATATATATATTACTAATATATATTCATAAGTAAACATATATAAAAATAAATAAAAAATAAATACATATATAAAAGAACAAAATAAATAATATATATATATATAACAAAAAAAATAAAGGTATTCATTTTTCATTTTGAGTTTCCCACGAAAATGAAGAATTGGTGCAACCCTTGAATCTCAAAGCCTTTCTTGGACATCAAATTTCCTATCCGTCAATGATTGTAGAACTTGGAGAACCACTCTTTACTCAGCATTAGAAGCAACATAGACTGCAACATTAATAGAGGTTACATTTGAGCAGTGATTTTCTTTTGGTACGAAATTTCATAGATTTCTTTGATCTTTACGGATTTAAAATTTTTTTTAGCTTTTTTTAATCTAGCTCTTTGCGTGAGTTGTGATTTTTTCCAGGAAGGAAGGTTATGGCTATGTTACTACAAAAAGGATGAGCAATGCTTAACCTAAAGGGATATATTCAATATAAGAGAAGCCGCTAAGGCCCATTGAGGTAAAACCTACCACAGTCCCCTTTCCATGGTTCCATTGGGAATATGCCCATTAATCTTTGGGAGTTCATACCTATGGGATTATGATGCTCTATTCTTGAGGAGAATGGATTGATCATAAATCCTTATTTTTCATACTCAGGCCTTCTTCACTTATTATAATAGTAGTGTGGCTTGGCTTAATCTATTGTGGTGGGTTTGTCAAAGAAATGGGTTTATAATTTAGGGTTTTTTAATATTCTATACTAAATAGAGTTCAGATATGGTAATTCAATTTTATCCAAGGGAGCATGAAGGTTCTAGAGGTATATTGTTCTGTTCATCTAGTATAGCAAAACTTACTCACATAACATTAGTCTCATATCGAGGCCAAGGCTTTGTCGGTAGTTGATGCCCTTATTCCATTGCCATGATAGGTCTCAGTATTAAAATATACTGACAAATGTTTACTCTATTTATTGTCGTTTGTTATCACATAAACCAGTTGTTTGTTATCACATTTTTTTTCTTTTACTATCAATATCAGTTAGTGAGCTATACGAGAAACCTCAAATTTATTTATTTTAGCCACTTTCGCTGTCAGCAAACCATTATTCTAAACATGAGCTTTGCAACCAGATTGAGGGAAGCTAGATTCCATGGAAAGAGAATGGGGTGGGGTTTCAAAGGATGAGTTTGGTGCCCGGAGGGCGTATTGGGTTGGGTGTATGAATCGAACCTTGGATGATAAACCTAAGGAGGGACACTTTAAACCTATCATGCTACTTGGTTTTGTTTTGCAGGTCCTCAGGATCTTCCATGCCTATAAAAAGTTACAACTTCTCGGAGAGTTTCCACTTGGGCGACTGTATCATGAAGGTCACAACCATAAATAGGCTTATAGATTCCAAAAGAAACCCGCACTATGCTTTGGATTTCTATGTTTGATTAGAGGAGGATACCATTTTCTTTGTTGTGTTTGATTAGAGAAGGATATCATTTTGTTTTGTTTGTTCGTATGCATAGAGGATGGGAGTAGGAACACTAGACATTATGGACGATATGGCATGTCCAGACCGGATAAGGGATTGAATAGAAGTTTCATTTCAAGGCTTTTAAGAAATAACCAGGTCCTGCACTAATTAAGGGAGTAGATCCTCCATAATCGGTAAAAAACAACCCTATGTATTTGTACCAGTTTCTGATTAGTGACTGGTCCTGTTGCTATAAATCCAATATAGTATGATTTAAATTGAAACACCCTCATGCCTAGGAAAAACCAAATTATAGCTACAAATACACATTGTGGGAAGGTTAAGCAATCCGACAGAGCATATCATGTCGTTGTGTATGATTCCATTAACTAAACATTACTATAATGGATAATGGCGTGTATGATTAGTTTGGATGGGTTTTTTTAATGCATTAAGCTTACAAACTCAAGGACAAGTGTCAATGTGGTAAATAAATGTTACCAACTCACAACATTTTCTACTACGTATGGACGGCTGGATGATAGATAATGGATATGATAGATGAATAGGAACGATGAACGACATGTTGTATTTATGTTTTCATTTGGGAAATGGGTTTGTTGGTTCCTTCTACAAAGTTAATTATAATGTTAATGAATATATTTTGATTTAGAAGCAGCATATTCATTGTTTAATTTTTGAAAGCAGGTCAGATTTATGCTCAGATTTTGTTCATGGTCGGGTTTGGTGTAGGAGTTGAAGAGTAACAATTTATGGAACATTTATATATGATGTTTCCTTATGATATTACTGGTGTTACTTCAATATTTAATTATTTTCACTGATGAATCTAATCAAGCAAATATTTCTATTATCTAGATTAAATCTATTTGTTTTGCATACTATAATTTACACAAAACACTCATTGCCAGTAAATATTTTTTGAAATGCCATTTATTTTTTCTATTATCTAGATTAAATATGTTTGTTTTGCATATTAAAATTTACACAAAACACTCACCGCCATTAAAAATTTTCTGAAATGCCTTTTATTTCATGGATAGCTAGTTCGTTATGTTCATCCTGTAATTAGCATGAATGCATTATGTTGCTCCTGTAAATGCAAATAATATTCCATTCACAATATTATGGAGTTGGTTAAATATCATAATTTAATACATAGATTTAGTTTGAAATTATATTTTAATACATATAATTTCATATTATAATATGGAATATTATGGAGTTGGTTAAATATCATAATTTAATACATAGATTTAGTTTGAAATTATATTTTAATACATATAATTTCATATCATTCCCATGTTATAATATGAATAGCTCACCCATATTTTAAAAACTTGACTTTTATTTTCTTAAAATAGAAAATTAGTATGTTTAGCTTTTCCTTTTGGGTAGCTCTGTTTATATATCCCTACATTTATGGGTATCACCTTAAATAGAATAAAGAGGGAGCACAAAACCATGGAAACTTCTCTTTATTTGGTAGTTAAGTGGTGTTGTGGAGTTTTTGTTGTGATTCTTTGTTAACTTCAAACCCAAGGTTCTCTATGCATAGTATGGAAAATCATATTGGATGAGAAGTTAGATATGTAATTGTTGTTTTGGTGAGTTTTCAATTAGTATTTGATTTTTGTATATTAACATAAGGTACTATTTAATTCATAAGTTTTGATTAGTGGGAATCTATCTGTTAACAAATATTGCATGTGACCTTAATAAATTTCTCACACAAATAAGCATATTGGTGTCAGTTAACTTAGAGGTTTGTTTGAGTTGATTTTTTGTTTGATATCTAATGTATTGGTTGCAAAGTCATTAAATTATTTGATGATTTAGGAGCATTGAAACTATTTTGTGTATCTTTTTGCTCAAATATATTATTCTAGAATTTTCACTATCTCTTTATCCTTAATAAAACTTGTGCTTTCACAACTTTCATTTCAAATGTGGATGAAGCAAATGCAAGAGACTTTGAATTCAAAGAAGTTGGGGGATTCTGCATTTCAAGCAAAGGATTTTTTCACTGTAGTAGATTGTTATACTCGGGTACTTTATTTACACTTATTCTCTATGAAATATATGCTCATTCATTAGTTTTTATGATTTTTTTGAGTACCATTGATTGATAGTCTTACTACTTGAAAAAATAAATATTTTTTTCTTTGTTGATATAATATTTTATATATTGGTGATTTTTTGTAGTGATGGGAAGTGTGGAATCAAATTAATACAAATATATGAATACAAATTAATACAAGAAGCAACCAAAATTGCTTTTGGTTGCTTCTTCTTTATACTTGGAGATTTTATGTACATATTGTTGAAGGAATCCTTAATGTAAAAACATTGAGTTGAAACTATATGAGCCACCTCATTTGGAAAAAATTGACAAAGTCCTTTACACGCCACAATAAGCCATTCCTAATGATGTTCTTTTTTATATCTAGACTAGATCCATTAAGCAGTGACACATCACCACTTGATGGACTGCAAAGGAACTTTACTCACTCTATCCATGTGGTTATTCTAGTCAGCACTCAAATGTTGAATCTACCTCTCATGAATCTGGATATGATAAAGTTTGTTCAACCACCAATATGATAGGATTGTTTGCCTAATTTTCTTTGACCAAGAATAAGGATCAAAGAAGGCATAGACTATATAAATATGATGTCTACCTTTATCCTAATTTGAAATAATTTCAAATGATCTAAATCTTTTATTTTGTTGGATACTCTGTTGTTAAATGCTTTGTTTCAAATTTGCTTGTAGAAGAAACTAGAACCCTTGATTTCAAACTATAGATTTGCATACATCTTCACTACAACGAGATGGAAATCACCCTCCTATGGTTAAGTCAAGAACAATAAAATTGATTCATCCAAGATAAAATAGATTCACATATTTCTAGAGTTGGACATTCATTAGTAAGTGAATAAAATTTGATGGAACAAATTTCCAAGTGGTAGGGTTATGAAAGACAGGTGTCGTAGAGCATCGGTGTCAGGCCCAAGATGCACCAAAGGTTAGGTGTGTAGTGTTGGTCCTTGATCGATATCTAGTGCTCAGAAACAAGAAAGTGATTGTGCCGACTCTAAAGCCCTATGCTTTGCTTTATTGAAATGTACTAGAATTTAAACCATGCATTAGCCATACAGAAAAATATATTCCCTCCCCTTATAGGTTTAAGCGCAAATCGGGATGGTAAAGTGACTTGATCAATGATTGAAATCTGACCAGTTTCCTCATCTTGAAAGCTAAAGGTGTTTTTGTCCCCAAGGTCTTCCCTTGCTCTAGGGGTAAAGTGAGTCCTTCCTATAACAATGCTCCAAAGATTTTGGCTATTCTCAAATGCCTCTCGGGCTTAAGGATAATCTCACAAGGTTCCCACACCCAGCTTTTAGAAGTGCTTTGTGAATCCAACTATTTCAATAGAGAACAACCCCTATTGGTTTGTACTTTTAGTGCTGATAAGATAAGAAAGCCCCCCTAACCTATTACATTGAATGGAAAGTTACCAAAAGGTATTGCAATCCCCATTTTGAATAATAAAAATAGCAGTCGATACAACATGCTCCTTATATAATGTTGTTTCAGTAGGTAAAGCTTGTGGGAATATAAGCAACACCTAGATACACCAAAAATGGAAGTGATTTATAAATATCCATCTTAAATAGATCTATCTTAGCATAAAATGAATATTTCACACATATATTAACCATATTAAAATCATAATAAAGAACACAACATATTGCATTCATGTAATTGCAAAACACCTTCATTATACCATTTTCCATTTTCAGAAGAATGCACCATACATACATAAGTTTCTACACATTCAATCTCTTTGTGTCTACTATTTCCACCAAACTGCTATTAGCCACATGGAATATTCCCAACACATAATGCAATATCTAGAAATATTGTGGTGCTCTCCATAGTACTTGGGCTCGTTCAATTGGCATCTCTTGCATAACTTCTATAGTGTAACACCAAAACCAACAAGATATTTTGGATCTGCATCAACTTCACTATACAATTAGAAATCATATGCAGTATTACTAGAGTTTGAAGATAGGGTTTAGCGTGATGCCATGCAGTTGCGATATTCCCATCTAGAACCTAGGTAGTGTTGTCCAACAATGTGGTTTCCAGTAGTCCATTTCAAATACTTCATATTTTCCATTTGTTGATTGCAGGAAAATAAGACATGGCTTCAGTCTCTCAGTGTTCCACGAGACTTTAGAGTATTATAGAACTGATGACGCATAGTGATAATGCGATCTGTCATGTTTTCAATTCAACGATTGAATTGTAATAAATATTCCTAGTCTCTAACTTTATGTGATAATCAAATTTTTTCATAATCCTACTCCAATTAAGTATTTACACTACAAAAAGTTTCCTGCAACAAACGTTCTATGTAAAATCATGGCCAGCTTGTTGCTCTCCTGACCCTTGGTTGTTATATGATAATTATTGGTGCTCTAGAATGACAAATGAGTGTCGTGGTTTCCCTTTTGAGCACCTCTAATAACACCTAGGTATGAATTTGATGCTTGTACTCGAGCTCGACCTTTGGTACTTGGACTTGGAACATTTAAAAGTTTGTCCCACATGCCATGAACAAAATACATTTGAATAACCTTTATCTACAGTTGTCTAGAACCTGCGATGATGCTTTGTGCACAATATTTGACCCTGGGCTCTCCTTTTGAATGTTGGTCTTAGTGCTCCATGTGACTTATATGTGAGCTCGAACTTTCATAGGGGGCTATTTTGTTTGGTGGTCACCTTGTTAATGAATTATGAAATTGGGTTCCATGACCAAACCCAAAAATTTTGCAAAACCAAACAAGAAAAAAAAAGGTGAGATGATATCTCTTGGTTTCAGGTGTTTGCATTGGTATGGGTTTGGAATAAATACTAACTTGGATACAAGGTCCCCCTTTTTCAACTTTCCAAACTTTAAACTATTATGAAATTATATATATATATATATATATATATATATGTTTGGCTTTGAAAAAGATAAGGTAAAAATGAGATTGATATCTTAAACAAAGGAGCATAGGCTTGACTTATACTTATGATGATCATATACATTTGCGTCATTCACCAAACTAAGCGTTGTAAATGACTAATAAATTTGGATAAGAGTTTTGCTACATGAATTATGCATATTCAGTAGCGTTGTCCATTGGAGACGTTGAAAACTGCATTACATAGTTTGGAAACTTGGCCAAAGATTAAAAAAAAAAAATGATAGGTAAAATCTTGTACTAACAGGGGCAATATCTTTCCGTGAGTGATTCAAAAAATTGAAATTCAACTGATAATAAAACTCCAAGAATTTGTTTGAATCCTTCAAGTTTATTTTGAGTCTGATTGAGTTGTAATATGTAGGTTGAGCTATAATACATAGCTACAATAGGGGTTTTAACCTTGAGAGTTCATGCATGAAGAAAATAATTGATCTAATGGCTTAACTTGTAAAGAAGAATAACATTGTTGTTCCATAATGTACAAAGAGGAAAGAATTTGTAAAGAGTCATGAAGATAAAGAGAGTTGTGATCTATCGATGACTGGTGTTTTGAATTCTTGTCCTTCTTTCATACTTGACTAAGTGCTTCCAATCAGATGGTTGCATTAAGATTTCAATTAAACTAAAATAAGCATTGTTGAAACCACTACATGTGAGGCTACTAGAAAAAATTTCATGGAACTTTGAGTTGCATACGACAATATGTATCCAATAATCAGACAGGAGAAATGTCTCATCCCACATCCAATAATGATATTTGGGAGTAGTCTTGTTGCATGAGGCTTCCTCCTAGCAATGCTCAAGCTATTCTTTGGGTCACGTCTGCTGCAATATAGTCTATGTAATGAGCTTGCAAGACATGATTTTTAATTTTCATCCTTGGCAGTTGTGTATTGTCATGGAACCTGATGCAAAAGTGACACACATGAATGAAATTGTCAGATGGAAAGGATAATGTATTTGAACCATTCATTTTATGACTTGATAATACTTTGGAACACACAAGTCAAGTATTGAGGTTACTAATTTGTTGTTAATATTAAAAGCTAGTATCGATGCTCCTCTATACACATTGGCATGTGTATCACCTACCTTGGTGTTGATTGCTCAATGCTTTACATTGCTTATTAATGAATTGCATATGTAATATGGATTGATTAGTTACATGAAGGGGTTTCTTTCTAGCATGCAAGGGTGGTTCTACATTGCCATGACATTTTGAGCTATTCCAGAGTGCCTCTCAAAGGACCAACAATAAACATCCAATTTGAAAGTATCTCCCTACTGAATTAAAAAAGAAAAAATAGTGGATCTTGTTAGTTAAAATGACTAGTTGGTCCTTCCTGCTACCAAAGCATTCTTGTTTGAAATTTTTTTGTATTCAGTATTTCTTATAAGTTTAATGTAATTATTCATGTTGTTTTCAAGTGTTACGAGCATTTTTTTACTTAAAACTAGATTTGAGTGTTTTCTACGATTCACATTCTTTGAATTTTGAAGGAACTTGTTAAGCCTATTATTTTAAAATGATATATATAAGTTATCATACTGTATGAATGCTTCTTTACCTATTTCCTTGAATCAAATTGTTTTATTTTTTTATTTGTATATCGCTTCTTTCTTTGTTTCTTTATGTTAAAAATAGTAAGCTCGCTGCCATCTATTATTCCTCTGACATGGAATGTTTTGCATTGATATTTAAATGGATGTTGTTCGTAGTCCTTAGGAATTTATACCCATTTCCAACATTTATACAATGACTATAGAGTATAGTCCTATGCCATTTCATGATTGTAGTTTGTTAAGTATATCTGACTCTATTCCTTCTCCTAGTGTTTCAAATCATGCCTGGTTTTCCAAAGAAAAAGATAAAAATATAGCCTCATCCTATACTCTATGGACCCATGAATATGCTTATATCCAATGCTGTTGGGGATCATGCATATCTCTCAATGCAAGCACTGCAAAATCACCCTAGGAAGTGAATAGACATTATGAATTGGCATCAAAATATATCCTAACCATTTGTCCTTGTGGATACTCATTAGCTTGATGGAAGAAGGAACTTTACTCATCCCATGGTGGATAGGATCCATGTGAAGCACCAACTATTGGGTTGATCATCCTCTTTTGATTCTCCTTATTGATCCACTTATACATGGCTCTAGGATGATAATTTTTGTTGATAGGTCTCATATAGTGGTACACTTACGATTGCTAGGGAATAGTGATTTTTGCAATACCATTAAGCCAATTTCTTGATTTTTGTTCAAAATTCCTAGAAAATGTTTATGGATTTCATAACATGATCGATCATATATTGTGAAATTATACAATCCATCATCATTTTCCAACCATTAGATACTCAAAGTTGTGTATTGATCCTTTTTACCATTATAGAGGACTCTGTAAGTTAGGTTCCCAAATTCTTAAAGGGTGTTAGATCAATGGAAGAGCGTCTTCCTTACAAGCAAGAGGTTGGTGGTTTGATTCCTCCATGCCTTAATGATATTATAATATCGGTTAAAAACAACTAAATTAGTAAGAAAAAAATAAGAGATAAGTGACTACACAATGAGAGATGGGTGACCAAACAAAATGACCAAAATTCGTATATAAAACTACTAAAAACGACTAAATTAGTGACCAAAAAATGAGAGATGCAAAACTAGGCATTAAAAAGGATGCAACATGTGGCATTAATGATGAAACAAAACATGGTGTTGATATGGTAGAAAAATAAGACCTGAAACTAGGAATTAAAAAGGATGCAACATGTGGTGCTAATGATGAAGCCAAACATGGTGTTGATATGGTAGCAAAATAAGACGTTACCTTGGATGCAAAACATGGCGCCACATAGGAAGAAAAATACGATGCAACAATAGAAGAAATATTTGGCATCATTTTGGTAGAAAAACACGATGCAAAAATGGAAGCAAAATTTGGTGCAAAATTGGAAGCGAAAATTGGCACATATTTGGAAGTAAAGTGGTAGAAAAAAATTGGCACGATGCAAAATGGGATGCTAAAGTGGTAGAAAAAAATGATGCAATATTGGGTTCTAATTTGGATGCTAACATGGTGCGATTAAGGATGAAAATATGGCACTAATGGGGATTTCATTTAAGAAGCAAAAAAAAACACTCGCTAGGAGCAAAATATGACGTTATTTAGGAAGCAAACCTAGACATTGTTTAGGAAGTAAAGTTGGACACTATTCTAGAAGCAAAAAAATAGATGATATTTTGGACATCATAAATGATGCTATATAGGAAGAAAAAAAAGATGTTTTTTGAGACACTTCAAGTTTTTTCCATGACATGTCCCATTTAGTGTCTAGTTTGACCACTGAATGTAAAAAAAAAATACACTAAAAAGGGACGCTAATTTCAAGATTTGTTGTAGTGTAAGGAAGGATGAACGATCCAACCCGCAGTTGGCATGTTATTGAACTTTGACAAAGTCTAGCACTTCGACTACTTTGACTGCTTCGACAGGTTCAAAATCAGCTTCGACAAGTCTGAACCTTGACACAACTGAATTCTATAACCTTGATAGGTTTCATGCTCAACATACAACATCTTTACATGCCTTGTTGGCACCGATGACTATCGAACATCGACGAAATGTCTTTGTCTTCCAATCGTCTGCGATGGTTGAACTTCTGAACCGTTATAACTTATTTTGTAATTGAATGTAATGGGTAGTCACCCAAGTGTCTGATCATTCTATATAAACATGTACATTATTGTAACAATGATCCAACCTTCAACGAGAAGAAGTAATATAGAAATCAGTTTGAATTATTTCATTTCTTTTGTGTACATAATTTCTATCCATATAGCATATTTCCTGCTTTACTTGTTCTTCTTATATGCTTCCGCCATAACAATGCTCAACTCATTCATTCGACTATTGTCCCCAACGTCCACCTAGGCACGACCTGGATCATTTAAGGTGTAAAATCCCTCTAAATAAAGCGTATCTAAACATTAGAGGAAATTTCAATTTAAAATGGGCCTTCCAAAAATAATACAAATTCCATGTCATCATGTATTACCCAATCAATATGCTTTAAAATTAAAAAAGGGAGCACCTCTTAAACAAATTTTTAATATAAATTTGGGGATAGGTATCATTAAAAAAAACTACTTCTTTTGTTCGTATTTTTGACATATCTCCCCGTGTTTTTACTCAAATTTTGATCAGGAGAGCTCGTTGGATGCGGAATTAAATTCTAGATCCAACGAGTACCCACTCGGCATACTTTTTATGGGCCCCACTACCCAAAAACAAGAAATACCTAAAAAACATTTTTTCAGGTATTTCTTGTTTTTGGGGTAGCAGGGCCCATAAAAAGTATGGTGAGTGGGTACTCGTTGGATGTAAAATTTAATTCTGTATCCAACGAGCTCTCCCGATCAAAAATTGAGTAAAAACACGGGGAGATATGTCAAAAATACGAACAAAAAAGTAGTTTTTTCCTTTTCTTCCTCCAAAATTAATAAATATTATTTTAATATTTTAACTATTATTTTATTAATTTTCCTTAGGAGGCCCATTTTGAGTTGAAATTTCCTCTAATGCTAGGCATCTTTAATTTGCTTCATGTATTCATTAAGGGGATTTTGTTGGGAACTTTCAAGACTCCTTTCATGAAATTTGCAAGTATTATTTTGGGAACTACATGTAGTATTATCATCATTGTTGGAAGGGGCTTCAAGGAATTTGATATCATTGATAACTTTAATCAATAACAAATGTCAAAATATTTTAGTAACTCACTATTTTTGTGACACCAATGATAAAAATTGAAACATGAAGTAAAGATGTACCAGTTTCCCAATCCAGAATGACCCTAGAGTATCCACAAACTACAAATTATAGAATTTATTTCATAAAAGAGAAATTTAACAAGTCCCAGAGATCAAATAATTTAGCTATGGTATTGGATCCTTTTCCACATCCCATCCTCACCAAACAAAAATGGTTCTCGTAAAATTTAATAACCATACATGCACTGGATTGATCATATTAATGTGCACCATCAAAGTATCTAGAAAGTAATCCTTCGACTATGTTTGTATATTGAAGATAACAAGGTATTTTGTTTCCCGGTGCTTTATAGAATTCCTTATAACATCTTAATAGTTTTAAGCCTACAATAGAGGACTTCTGAGAGATAATATTAAATATCAACGCATTTATGGTTTTCCAAATGCCCCACATAATAAAAAAGGGAAGAGTTATGTGGTAAGGAAATATTTTAACCCGACTTGAAATATTTTCTTCCAAAGTAGGAAGCTTCCACCTGTAATACATATGTATCCCTTCAAGAAATTATTCCCACACATTCTTACAGAAAAGATAGTCAACAAAAATATGGAGGACACTTTAAGCTACACATTTACAAATGTTACATATTTGAATTTTTTATACCCCTCTTGCTTAAATTGTCCCATGTCAAAATATGTTTATCCATGCATATCCACCAAAAACACTTTATGTTTAATGTGTAGCACCATTTCCACAAATTAAGATACCATCGGTTGGACTCTGAAGAAATGGAAGCACCAAAAATTGCCTCATATGCATCTTTAGTAGTTACATTTCCAGAATTTGTTCCATGCCTAAACCCAAAATGTCCTCCTTCTCACTATGTCTAATACCTAGGTCCTTAGCCTTAATAAAAAAGTGGTATGTTCCATAGCCAGGTCACCCACCAATCCCAAATCAGAGGATAAAATCCAATTAGAAGAACCACCAAGGACACTATTGGGATTTATAACATGAGAAAGACTATTGTAGCCCAGATCTGCTAGGTGGGATCTCGGTACCAGAGAAATCCTATAAATTTTTCACCCCCAATAAAAGGATCAATCCCCAATATCACTCTCAAACCATTCCCAATTTTCCAGGTGAGCCAAGCACCCGTCCAACTAAATATTCTTGAAAAACCCTTCAATATAGATGAAGTCTAAGAAACATGTTTATCTCCTTTTCGACCCAATCTTCCACCAAGGAATTTTTTAGATATTTTTTCTTGAACACATCACACCATGGACTTGTATCCAATTGACCCCTCCATAGAATTTTCAATCCCAAAGCTTTATTGAACCAAAACAAGTTTTTAATTCCAGAACCACTCAAATGCTTGGGCCTATAAATCTTCTCCGAATGGACCAAATGAAATTTCCCTTTGTCCTTTTTCCCTAACCATAACAATTTCATAATTTTATTCCTAATTCTATGTAGGATAGAAGTGGGAATCTTGAACATGTACATCCAATAAATAGGTATATTTTCAAGTACATACTTAGGTAAGATAAGTTTACCCGCCGGGGATAGCCATTTAAAACACCAGCAATTAATTCTTTAATCCACCTTTCTTATAATCCACAACCAGTCTTTAGTAAAATAATAATTCAGCTTTAGAAAGTATCTCAGATACCTAAAAAACTTGTATGCTCGAACTAGTAAGGAAAAAAACACAGAACCTTAATAACATTTTGTAGGAAACCAAAATTTTGAACACTCACCTCCATCCCTGAGACGTTATAGAAAAGATTAATATTTCATAATAAGTGCACCATTCCTCCCCTGATCCATTCCCAAATATCAGTATGTCATCAACAAACAATCAGTAATAAGGTGGACAAAAGAGATTTTGACAACAGAGAGTTTTTTTTCCTGCTTTGCTTTCCCTATTATCCTGCTAAGAAATCCAATCACTAAAATAAATAGAAGGGAGGATAGTGGGAAGACCTGTACGATCCCTCTAGTACTTATAAAAAACTTGGTAGGAGACCCATTGATAAGAACAACAAATCTGATAGAGGTGATACATGACATAAACTAGTCAGTAACATCCAAGGGGATCCCAATTTGGAGAAGTACAATCCTCAAGTGCACCCAATAAACTCTATCATAATCCTTGTTTAGGTCCATATTTAAAATCAGAATTCTCAATTTTTATTTTTCATTGAATGAAATATTTCTTAATTAGCCACTCCTATGGCATCCAATATTTGTTTGTTGGAGAGAAAGCCAAATTGTTCCATAAACATGCATTTTGTGAGAAAAGTCTTAATTCTGTTAGATATGCACACCATATTGCAAAGGGATATGGGACTATAATTGTTGAAACAATCTGGCTTAGATATCTTTGGGTTAATAGCAATAAAAGTGGAATTTAAGGCCCCAGAGACACACCCTTTCTTCTAAGACTATTCCATAGCCTCTAAGAGGTCTTGACCAAAAATGTCAAAATGATTAGCAAAAAAGTATATGGTCCATCCATCTGGGTCTGGGACTTTTCTCGTGTAATTTTTTCACAACTACTTCAATTTTCCCCAGGAAGACTTCCTTACCCACCTTTAATCCTTCTTCATCTGAGAAGAATATAGGAAAGTGTTGAATTACCTTGATTTGGGAGGCAATATTTAAATTACTAGGATCTTTGAAGATGGATTCAAAATGTCTCACAACCTCATCCTTAAACTCATTGTGAGAGGAAATCAAGTGATATTTCGGTTCCTTTAAGCCCCAAATAGCATTAACGATTCTATAATGATTTGCATACTTCTGAAAAAATCTTCTATTGCAGTCCCCCTGCTTGGTCTAGATGGATCTGCTTTTATCCTTCAAGATTCTTCCTCAATATTAAGAATTTTTTATTCCTAGCTTCCAACTCCAACAAATATTCCTTCTCACTCCTAGAGAAATAACCATAATGATTTTCAGTGTAAAGAAAGTTAATTTTCCCCTCGATTGGAACCAATTCCAATCGAAGACTTTGTATCGTATATTTTCACCATTAGACAACCACTTGTTTAATATTTTTTTATTTTCTTCATCTGATATATGCATGGTTGTATCTTTAGGATCATAATCATAAGAAGTCCAAAAATTCCTTACCAACCTGATGAAAACTTCCTCTTCGAACCATATATGATTAAATTTGAAGGGGTAATGCTTGAATTTATTTTCCACGTCAATTTGTAGATAGATCAGAATATTGTTAGAGATCCCATAATTAATGGACTAGGTTCTAAGTTTTGGAAAGAGACCATACAACCTTCAAATATAAAAAAACCTGTCAAGTCTTTTGAATATGGTAGCCTCCCAAACCCTAGCATTTCTCTAGGTACAATCCAAAGGAGAAGGAACCATATCTATGAGATTGTTTTCTTGAAAGAAATGGACAAAATATTAGAAAGTGGATCCATTCTAGAAAAATATCCCCATACTTCACAAGCATGTAGAATCAAGTTCAAATCTCCTCCAAGAATTAGGAGAGGATCCTCAAGATTATGCATGAAATTCAAAGGTACTCGATTTCCATTTATGAAAACTTACTCATAGAAACACTTTGATCAATAAACCATATTTTTCAATGTGAATAGAACAAAGAGAACTCCTCATGATTTTTTGTAAGCCCATTCTCAATGTAATCTTCAAAGTTATCAAAATGAATAAAGCACAACTTATTTCACTATGTTGAGTTCATAATCACCAAAAAATGATAGGTAGTATATATTGAGAGTTAAAATTTCATTTTTATAGGGAGAAAAAAATGCACAAAATCATTTTTAATGAAAGTTTGAGCACCATTTAAATTGTGGAAATTTTATTGACATCCTCATAAGCATTTTAGAATCCTTTTCTTTGAGACATTAGAATAGGGAAGAGTTAATGGGAACTCCCAAATGGTGATGATAAAACTCACTGTTTTGGTATGGAACTTCCTTATATGGTGATGATAAAACATATTGTTGTGGTATGGAACACTTATGGACTATATACCTTGAGAGAGAATATAACAGTTTGACACCTTGGTCTTCTAGGTAAAATGGTTGTGTTGCCACCTTGATGGTGCACCTTAATCCTATGGGTAAAAGGGTTATTCTCCCACCTTGATTGACACACCTTGGTCTTGTTGGTGTAGGGGTTGTTTCCCCACTTTGTGATGACCCTCTTGTTGAATCGTGATCTTATGTTGACCCTTGATTGGTCCTTATGCTATCGCCCCCTCATAGTGTGGTACCTTAACCCTTTTTTTATTTTTGTTATGGGTGTGACCTCCTAGCATCTCCAAACAACTCATATCCTACTCAAGCAAGTTCAGAAAGATCACGGTTTATTCCATCCATCCCCAAGAAGGTCACGGTTTAGTTCAAGAAGATCGAAGAAGGTCATTGTTCATTTCAGGAAGCACCAAGAAGATCACAACCCAGATTAGGAGGTCATGGTTCAAACTTGAGTGGACTAATATCTCAGATACAATGTTTGAGTGTGCTAATATGTAAGAAAGCCATGAGATTTGTATGGGCAACAAAATGAGCTCTGGTTTGTGTGTGGAATGTCATCATTACCTGATATTTTATGGATTGTTGTTCCTACATTTGTTGCTCCAATAATTAGGGTTTCCTTACAGTCCACTTCAATTAGACCCAAACATTCAAACAATGCAACATAGATCTTAGTCCACTCAAACAAGGTTATGGTTTCTTCTAGCATCTCCAAACAACTCACATCTTTCTCAAGAAAGCCATGAAATTTTTATGGGGTTCAAACTGAGCTCTGGTTTGTGTGTGGAATGCCATAATTACCTGATATTTTATGGACTATTGTTTCTTGGTCATGGTTTCATACTTGAGTGGACTAATATATCTGTTGCATTGTTTGAGTGTGCTAAATGTTGAATCTGTGAACCATTGATTTACAGGAGAATGAGAGAAATTGTGAAGTATGATTATGCATTGGAATCTCAAGAACAATGTACACTGAACAAGAAAAAATTGAGACAAACATGATAAGAAATTATCAGTGAATTACAACATTAATCTTCATCAATTCATAAATAATACAACTGTATATCACAATAAGGACAATTTGAATCATGTGGATAGGATTCAAATCTACCAACTCAATTTGACTTAATAGCTAACTAGGAGTGTCTAAATTAGTGCATGGGAGCTACTAGTATAAATCTTGATGTGTAAATCAGTATGACAATTAGTTAAACTAGTTAAACTGATGTGGTAGGTGGAAAAAGGTGCCACTTCCCCATGCAACCATGCAAAATTGGTGCTATACTGACTGAGAGTGATCTAACTGAATGTAATTGGAGGTTGACTCAACATAATTGCCTACCTACCACTACCAACTGATGGAGGCTACTGGTGGAAATCAGAGTAGTCTCCTATAATGTAGGGATTGGTCTCAGAGGCACATAAAATCATGCATGAACATAAAGTAAGTGGAAATAAACCTCTATATGTGTTCCCCACACTCTAGTATAGTAATAATGTCCCCCTAAGCTAGGAAATATGATCAAATAGACTATATATGGATAAGGGAGGATTATATAATCTTAACACCCCCCCTTAATCGTAACTTGGAAAACTTTGGGACCTGGAAACTAGGCCAACAGTCACTCATACAATCTAAAAGAAATAAAAACTACTTAATAAACAGGAAAATGGGAACCCCCCCCCCCCCAAAAAAAAAAAAGTGAATCAGCAACAATGAATCAACCCTTTACACCGAGAAGAGATCTGAGAAATAAAATTCTCTTTTATGTGAAGGACTTGGTGAATATATCTACAATGTTCTCCTCTACAGGGAAGTAATGCAGTATGATATTTTTGGCATACACTAGTTCTCAAATATAATGCATGTGAACCTCAATGTGCTTCGCCCACTTCTTTTGAACTAGGTCACTGGATATCTTTATGGTACTCAGGTTGTCACAGTAGATTTCCACTGAAGGTGAAGTGCGAATCTCAAATTCTGTCAAGATTCCATCTAGCCAAACTACCTGAAAGGCTGCATCTACAACCTCCCTATACTCTGCTTCTATTGAAGAGAGTGCAAGTGTTTCCTGCTTTTTAATATACCAACAAAATGGCCTAGATCCCAACATAAACACAAATCCTAAAGTGGATTTTCTATCATTCTCATCTCCAACCCAGTCTAAATCTGTGAATCCTATGAGATCAAGTTGTGCACCAACTTCATAATCAATCCCATAATCTCTAGTCCCCTACACATAGTGAAATATATGCTTTGCTTCCTTCTAGTGCATCTCATGTGGTTCCTACATGTATCTGGAAGTAGCACTCATAGCATAGGATATGCCTGGTCTTGAATGTGTGAGGTATAGAAGGATCCCAATGAGCTGTCTGAAAAGAGTGTTGTCTACCAATGGTGTAGAACCACATTCTTCTAGCATGATGCCAAATAGGAAGGGAAAAGGGTTTTATTTATAGTCTTCCATGTGGAATATCCTAAGCATTTCTAATGAGTATCTGGACTGTGAGATCATGATTCCTGAAGTCTTTTGACTTACTTCGAGACCAATGAACTTTCTTAATAGTCCAAGATCAGTCATAGTGAATGATTTTTTTAGAGATGACTTGATGCTTCTCAATCCAGCAGCAGAGCTTCTAGTCATGAGCAAGTCATCCACATATAGCACAATCAATAGAAAGGATCCCTCTTTATTTTTCATGTAAACATCGCAATTTGATTTGCATCTTTCAAATATCTGTGACATGAGAAAGGAATCCATTTTGGAATACCATGCCCTTGGGACTTGTTTGATCCCATAGAGTGATTTCCTCAATTTGCAAACTAAGGAGGAACCCTCAATGTATGCCTCAGGTTGTTTCATGTATCCTCCTTCAAGTCACCATGGAGGAAGGAATTTTTACATCCATGTGATGTACCTCCCACCTTTTTGAAGCTAAAACTGCCAAGACAAGCTATTTGATGGAATCCATTCTTTCTACTAGAGAGAATGTCTCATTATAGTCCAATCCTTGAACCTGTGAGTATCCTTTGGCCACCAATCGATCCTTGTACTTGGTTGTGGTTCCATCAGAAGCTATCTTGGTCTTATAGACCCATTTTCACTGAATATGTTTCCTCCCTGGAGGTAAGGGAGAAATTTCTCAAGATTTGTTGTCTTATAGCGAATCAAATTCCTCATCCATAGATATTTGTCATCTTGGATCATGGAAAGCCTCTTTGAAAATTTGAGGATCTCATCCCAATATCATGAAGCACCTCTCAGGGATACATGGAACTGTGTGGGATAGTGCAACATACTCTTTTTGGTATTGGGACCTCGTTCTTCTTCTATCATCTGGATTCCCAGCAACATCCCCAACTGCTTTAATGATCTTCTGAGCCCATTTAGGCTACTAAGATGAAATAGAGGTTGGATCTAGATCTAGATCCTCTTGAGGTGTAAGCTCAATATCAAGATCATGTTCATCTTCATCTTCATTTGAATCTGAATCTGAAATATTAGATAATAAATTTGTATCTCCAAATGGAAGTAAAGGAGTTTTGATACCTTGTTGTTCAGGAATAAACACCCTTGTAACCTAGGGTCTAGGGTTACCAATGTACTTCTAAAATTTTCAGACAATCAGCTTTAAAGTACAGAAAGGAAATAGGAAGAGATGTTGGACTCACCCGATTCTCGACAGTTGATCCAAGATTTGTCTTCTCCCGCTCTGCTTCTCTCCAAAGCTTTCAGGGATGCACCTCCTTCACCTGCAAAGAGAAAATTATCCAAGTACAAACTTATACATGTATATGTGACAGATTAGATAAACAATATATATATTGCTTAATCAAATACATTCATTAAACCCTAATACATGAAAGAGACTCAACACAAAGTTGGAAGAAGAATTCTCTTTATTAACAATTAGTGAATGAGATAAGTGTACAACCCAATGCCTGAAACAAGGAATCCTCTGCAACCAAAGGACTCTAAGTTCTACTGCTCCAAATACTTTTGAAAATATACCACCAGCATAACTTTGCTCTCCAAGATTCCTTGATTAATGCCCTCCCCAAGGCCTCTATTTATACTTTGGTAAATAGTGCAGTTTCGAAGGTTGAGGAGGTTGAGACAGTTGAGATGGTTAATGCTTAGGGCTCAACTAATATTCATTAATCATGTTTTATTATTTTTAATGTTGAATTGATGTGTATGTGACTATTGATACTGGAAACCCGCGTATGACACACGAGTTTCTTTAAGGGAAACTCGCGTATAGATCTGTATGCGGGTTGCAACGGGAATAGTCGTGTATAGTACGTGGGTTGTCAACAAACATAGTTGCTTATGTACATGAGTTTCATTGGATATAGTCACGTACAACAATCAACATATAGAAAGATAAAATGGCAAGCTGTTTAGAGGATAAATGCATTTCATGTCATGCCCATCTATAGTGTTTAGGCAACCTTAAATCATATAGTGTCCTTTTGTGTACCAACATCTGAAGTGTCAGCACTCGGACGGAGAAGTGCCATTTAGGTTGATAACAGATGCCCCCTAATGTGTGAGGTCAGAGGGAAGCGATGGCCAAAATACATTATAATCATTATCTTTGGAGAACTCAGAAATCCAATGGAGCAAAGGTAGTACCTAAAACAAATACATAATAATGTCATAGACAAAGTCATATCTGAGGATGATATGTTCAATATACTGGAACACTAGCTCCTTTACAATATTTGAGTACATCATATAGTATGGGTACTAGACCACGTATATTACAAAGGTGGATCGAAGCCACAATATACAATAATGATGAGTCTTCAAAGATCTGGAAGCTGTGTAGGTAACCAAAACATAATCTTGCGCAACTTAGTTCATGAATGTGAAAACTAAGGTCTTCATAAACAATCCCAAAGAACTAGTACAATCCAAGCCATGTGAATAGATGTTATTGAAGTTGAACATGGAGCAGATTCAATAGATTGTCAATCAATAGGTGATAATCAACAACTAAAGCAAATGAATTCACCAATAATGAAAGTGAATCCTGAGGTACGATCATCAAAACTCTAGGTCTTCGTTGTCAGGAGGTGTTGATGTGGAACCATACTATGATAAGGAAGGCAATAGATCCTCCAAAAGATCACAAGAGTGACTAGGAACTGGCTAAAAGAAGGGAGACACAAGTAGTAACAGATATGAAAATGATGGAATCAGGGTATAGATCAGACACAGGGTTAAGTCCTTGAATAGTGAGCATGACATAGAGATAACCCAAGGTAGATTTTTAACTTTACAGATAGAACAACTAAACTTATCTGTCATGTAGGAGACATGATCAAATTCCCTAGGTAGAACTGACAAGAGGAGGAGTAAGAAACTCGAAGTAATAGCTAAACTGAAAGTGAACACCGAGACATGAGTATCGAAAAAAACAGAGAGTGCTTTGTTCAAGGATGACATGCTGCCACTAACTAAGAATCAAAATAAAACTTCTTCCTTACCTTCCCTGTGAAATTTTAACGAGTCCAGGAAATTCAACTCGGATCTCTCTTCATTTTTTGACAAGCTTGAAGAGAAGAGGGAATAATGCTTGATAGTGTCACTGATTCGTGGATTTTACGAGCCCGAACTAGTACATGCTCGACGATGTTTTCGTAGTTTAGAGAGTCTAAAAACTCCAAAGAAGACTCCAGGGGGGTGCTTTTTCATACAATTTAGTCTCCTGAGGCCGAAAAAGTATAAAACATACCAAAGAAGAACTCTCTTAACTTTCAAAGAAGAAAAGACGCACCTTTTTTGTACTTAGTCAAGAAGGTCCGAAAAAGGTTAAATTACCACCTACCCAATGCTCCTTCAAAAGCAGCATATAGCCTGAGTTTTACGAGTGTGAAGGAAGGAAAGATCACTCAGAAAGATACATTTGATTACGAGAAATGGGGCTTACAACAATAAACTTGATGCTTTGTTCTTTAGGTTTTAACGAGCATGACAAAGACACAAAGTACACTCAAACTATTTTTCATGTTTTGGATCCAAAGCACGAAAAAGAGAAAACTAAGCTCATACCAGGGGTTCCTTTTCCGTAAGTTTAGTCCCTCAGGTCAGAAAAAGTGATAAACCTATGCCTGAGAATACTCTTCTCAATTTCGAAGAAAAGAGAGTGTTCCTTTCTTGTATTATTCCACATGGTCTGAGAAAGAGATAACCTACCACCAATGTGGATGCCCATTCAAATATTCTTAATGAGCCTGAATGGACAAGTTTACTCGACAGTCAAGTATATTTTGAGGAGTCAAACCTGGGCCTAAAGAAACTCAATATCTTTCTTGTGAAGTTTTAACGAGTCCGAAAAATTTAACTCGCAGCCTCCTTACTGTTTTTAACGAGCTCGAAGGAGAGAAAAAGAATGCTCTAAATGCGAGGAAATGAGTGTCAAAGGCAAGTGAAACTAGTTCCAAGCACGAGGAACAAACCTATGCATAATGCAAGGAAAGTGAGAAATATAAAGACACTCGGGGAAAGTCTCCTCAAGGTAAAAGGTGTCAAGTTGCAAAGGCAAAATTATACAAGGCTTAGCAACGATGAGAACAAATATGAGGGCTTATACAACAAGCTAAAAGCATGGAAGCCGGCATCAGGATCACAAGCACAAGTAGGACACACGCAAATGCAGTTCCAGCTTCAACAACAAGAAAATGCCAGTAAACAGTTGTGAATCCAACTAAAAATCCTATCTCCAAGAAACAACAACATCAGAATCATATTCAGAATAAAATATCTGATGCAGGTCACTTTGGCAGAAACACATGTGGATTTGCTATCTTCTACAAAATATGTAGTCAAGGCAGAATCAATGAAACAGGACTCTATAGTGCCAAGATATGAGGGTTTATAATCAATAATATCAACCTCAGAAGGAGAGCAAAAATCAAGAAGGGATATAGAGTCTGTAGGAACAAACTCAATATCATAGGAGTTGAAAAATTCATAAGAAAAATCAAACTCGTCAGGATCACTGACTTGTTGTTCGAAGGGAGAGTCCAAAAACTCAACAAGACCAACATAAGAAGTCTGATCCATGGGAAAATCAGGGTTAGACTTAGTCACAACTGAACCAAAATCCAAAAGTAGGTCAAACTGTATCAAAGACTCTAGGAAGACTTCATCCGAAGGAAGGAGATCATCCAAGATAGGACACATGTCTAAACTTTCAAATGGATTAACAGAGTGGAGATTAGGCCCAACAGTCTGTATAGGATGACTCTCTTGGTCAACTACTGGGACTAAGTCCCGAGAAGGTAAGCATGAAAACATAGGCTGCTTCTCAGTAGCAATTGAACGCAAAGGACATGAGGCCACATAGTTCACCTGTGGCAGGGTAGTGTCTATAGAAACACTGGGAATCAATAAAGGAAAGACCTGGTCTCTAGTTGGGTCAGGATAAGGATCAAGAAAATCCAACTGATCGATAATGACAATTTCTTCGCCATGATTAAAGTACATCACACGAAAAAATGTTGACACCACAACTTGCATGGCATAGACATAATCACGTCCAAGGATCATATTGAAGTCCAAGGGGTCTTCTATCACCATGAAGTCAACTAAGACAGTCTTCCCACCCAAAGTAACAGGTTTTTGAGCAATAATTCCCAAGTCTATACAAGTTCTTCTATCAAACACCAGTAACTGATTAGCAGTCGATGTTAGTTTTTAACATTAAGATAGCATTTTTAGGATATTTAACTGAGAGAATAACAAGTACAGCAATCAAACACAAGAGACAATGAACACAATGTTTTTCCTTGGGGAAACCATAAAGGAGAAAACCATAGAACTTCCTCAGAGATAGAATCAACACCAAAATAGTAAAAGCCCCAAAACAGTAAGTGATCTCCCAACAGTAGTAATCTTCTTCTTGACTAGCCCTAGTGTCTTCTCCTTCCTCAACTATGAGCTACACTTGAGTGTGGATGAGTTGTGTTATAAATAGAGACTCCAATTCTCTATTTATACTAATCCCGACATGACTAAAAATCTATCAGGGCCGACCTCCACTAGGAGAGTCTAATAACCCTAGTGCCCCAGAACTGCAGGGACTTTAACCCTTAGACAATCAGAGGGTTACTCACTATGACTTGAAATTACTTGTTTACATTATTGATCCTCTTGATTGGAACATCGAGGCATGACAATATGACTCAATTACATTATAGATACATCCTGGAATAAACATCGAGTTACAATGCATAAGATACATAGATGAATACATTCTAAAGTTACAAATACATCAACACTCCCTCTTAACTAGGAAGGTATTCTTTCGACATAATTTTCAGCACTGGTCTTCTTCTCTGTATCAACTGGATCATCTCTCGATCTGGATCATCATGAGGCATCATCACTGGATCTAGATCATCACTCGATCTGGATCATCACTAGCTATCATCACTCGATATGGATCATCACTGCTGGATCATCATCACTGGAGCTCGATCATCACTCGATTTGTATCATCCCTGGCTGTCATCACTGGATCTCGATCATCACTCGATATGGATCATCCCTGGTGTTATCTCATGATTCTTCTCATCACAGGAAGTTCTACAGAGCTAGCCATTTTTCATGTTGGTTGTAGGTCTATCCTCCATGTAGATCTTCTTCAGCACTTATATCTGACCTACTCGTTAGAAAGGCATAGTACTCACATCCATCCAGGTGAGAACACATCCTACCACAGTGATGGAAGATTTCCCACACATTCACCCAAGCCGGAACACATCCTACCACAATGATGAATGACTCTCACCTAGGCCGGAACACATTATACCACAATAATGAAATATTTCCCACGCATTCACCCAGGCCGGAACACATCCTACCACAATGATGAATGACTCTCACCCAGGCCGGAACACATCCTACCACAATGATGAAATATTTCCACACATTCACCCAGGCCAAAACACATCCTACCACAATGATGAATGACTCTCACCCAGGCCGAAACACATCCTACCACAATGGTGAAATATTTCTGCACTTACATTCACCCAGGCCAGAACACATCCTACCACATTGATGAAAGGGCCTGCACTTACATCCACCTAGGAGGGATCACATCCTGCTCACAGTGATGGAAGGGATCTGCACTCACATCTGATCTTGTAGGAACCAATCCTATAGTCATATCAGAATGTCCCCCAGTCCTCCTCGACTGATCTACCTGGTAATTGACCAAGTGCCTCCATTCTCCTAGAGAATGGAAGTTGCCCTTACATCTGACCTGCTCATCGGAATGGCCAACACTCACATCTGACATGGAAGGAACCTAATCCTTTAGCCATGACAGAATGGTTCATCCCTTACATCTGATCAAGTGGGAGCACATCCCTCCGTCACATCAGAATGGCTACTCAGTCCTAGACTGAGTGTTCCTAGTACCTCACCAGGCATCTCCATTCAAAGAGTGGCAATTACCCTTACATCTGTCCTACTCGATAGAATGGCCAGCACTCATATCTGACATGGAAGGAAGCAATCCTCTCACCATGATAGAATGGCTCATCCCTTACATCTGACCTACTCGTCAGAATGGCTACTCATCTCAGCACTCATATCTGACATGGAAGGAACCAATCCTCTCACCATGTCAGAATGGCTCAGCCCTTACATATGACCATGGAAGGAACCAATCCTCTCACCATGTCAGAATGGCTATGGGACTCATCACTTTCCCTTGGAGGAAACCTCTATCTAGAGAACACCAAGCTTCTCCCTGAAGTACTCGAACTTCACCCTAGCCAATGGCTTCGTCAATACATCAGCTATATATTCCTCCATCGCAACATACTGGAGCTTCACTGCTCCCCTCTACACCATATCCTTGATATAGTGGTACTTGATCTCGATATGCTTCGACTTGTCATGGAACACTAGATTCTCTGACAACTTCACGCAACTTTGGTTGTCACAATGTATACAAGTAGCATCCAATTGGAGATCAAATAAATCAAACAGTAGCTTCCTAAGCCATACTACCTCACAACTAGCTGAACAAGCTACGACATACTCTGCTTCAGCTGTACTCAATGCCACATAGGATTGCTTCCTGCTAAACCAAGAGATCACACTTGACCCCATACTGAAGCAACACCCTGAAGTGATTTTCCTATCGATGGCACTGCCTGCCCAATCTGAATCAACATAACCCTCCATGTTAATCTTTTGATTTGCATCGTACTTGAGCCCATAATCAACTGTACCCTTTAGGTACCTCAGAATATGCTTTGCAGCAATCAAGTGAACATATCTCAGATCTGTCAGGAACTGGCTCAAGGTGTTCACAGCAAAGAAAATATATGGTCTCGTGCTTGTTAGGTACATCAATGGCCCAATCATTTGACGATACATCGTAGCATCAACCGACTCTAATGAAGCATCACTCAATAGCTTCAAGTTCGATGCCATCGGTGTGGATATAGCCTTACAGTCCATCATCCCAAACCTATTTAGGATCTCTACTGCATACTTCCCTTGTCCAAGGAAGATTCCATTTGTACTTTGCCACACCTCCATACCTAGAAAGTAATGCATCATTCCCAAGTCCTTCATTTCAAACTCAGCAGCAAGCTTTCTCTTCATATCATTAATCAACCCATCTGTACCTATCACAAATGGATCATCTGCATATAGTAGAAGCATCACTGGGTTTCCATCCTCAACCTTGTAGTAAAGGTTGGAATCTGCTTTACTCTTGGTAAAGCCCAAACTAGATAGAAAGCTGTCAATTTTGTCGTACTAGGTCCTGGGTGCCTGTTTCAAACCGAACAGGGCTTTCTTCAATATGCACACATGAGACTTCCTGTCATGTGTCTCAGAACCGAGTGGTTGTTCTACATACACTTCCTCTTCCACTACACCATTCAAGAAAGCAGTCTTGACATCCATTTGGTGTATCTTCCATTTCATTACTGCAGCCAGAGCAAGTACTGATCTGGTGGAAGTGTATTTGGCTACCGGTGCAAAGGTTTCTTCATAGTCTATTCCTTCTTTCTGAGAGAAACCCCGAGCTACAAATCTTGCTTTATATTTCTCAATGCTACCATCTGTAGCATGCTTGATCTTGTAGATCCATTTAGAAGTTACAACTGACTTCCTATTTGGTCTTGGGACAACATCCCAGACATCATTCTTCATGATCGATTGGTACTCTTCGATCATGGCATCCTTCCATTCTTTCCATTCTGCCACTTCTTCATAACTGGAAGGTTCTTTATCAATGAAATTGCATAGTAAAGCTACATACCCGGAATAGGATCTGGTCCTCTTTCTTTCTCTGTGATTTTATTCTGGAGCCCCATATCTTTCCGCACCTTGGATGAGTTCTCGTACCCAAGCATGTTTCCTCTTATGAGGATTCTTCTCCAGAGGTGGATCTACAGGTCTTTGTGGTTCTTCAAATTATCGATCTTCTTCTTGAGTTTCTTCATTCATGGTTGTATCATGAATTCTAGGTGCTTCTGCTTCTGCTTCTTTAGGTTCTTCAGTAGGTCTCTTTCTGGATTTGTTGTAAGCTGTGTCTTCATCAAATATCACATCCCTACTGATGTCAATCTTCTTGTATCCTAGGAAATAGATTCTGTAAGCCTTCGAGCTTTCAGAGTATCCCACGAATATACCCTTATTTCTTGAAGGATCTAATTTGGTTCTCTTCTCTTTTGGAATGTGTATGTACACAGGACAGCAAAATATTCTGAGATGGCTAACTTCTGGTTTCTTGTCGAATAAGACTTATTCAGGAGTCTTTTTCTTGAGTACTCTATGTGGAGTACGGTTCTATACATACAACATTGTTCTGGCAGCTTCAGCCCAAAGATGCATAGGAAGATCTTGATCATGAAGCATGGCTCTAGCAGCTTCCATGATGGTTCTGTTCTTTCGTTCTGCAATCCCATTCTGTTGTGGATTATAAGGAGTGGACAACTCCCTCTTAATCCCTGATTCTTTGCATAGCTCTTTGAATTCATTCGAAATGAATTCTCCGCCATTATCTGATCGAAAAGTCTTAATATTCTTTTCAGTATGGTTTTCGATCAAGGATTTGAATTCCTTGAACTTACTGAATACTTCGTCTTTGTTCTTCATGAAGTAAACCCATATCTTCATAGAAAAATCATCAATAAAAGAAACATAGTATGCATACCCGCTTAGTGAGTTTGATGACATAGGACCGCATACATCGGAGTGGATGATTTCTAGTATGTATTTGGCTTTGCTTTCGCTGGTGGGAAATGTCTTCTTTGTATTCTTTCCTTTCGCACATCCTTTGCAGACACCATCATGTTTTGCTTGGAATAGAAGACCTTCAACAGCTTTGCTTGCAATAGGTAGTGCTCTGTAATGAACATGTGCAAGCCTTCTATGCCAAAGCTCATTTGGCTCTACTGTGTCATGGACCAAGGCTTGTTCTATATGGCCCTTCAATTTGTACAATCCTCCTTCTTGTTCTCCAATCACTACTGCATCATTGATAGTCTTACCTCTTGGCCACATGATGACTTAACCATCTATGAATGCAACCCTCATTCCTTTTGCATCCAATGCTGATATGGAGAGAAGGTTCTTTTTGAGTCCTGGCACAAACAATACTTCTTTCATTGTTAGAGACTTATCAGAGTCTAGTTTATATGAATATTCCCCACTACCTTTTATTGGATATTGGTAGTCATCTCCTAACTTCACCTTATGAGGTGATTCATGTTCTGACAACATTACAAAGGATTCCTTGAATCCAGTCATATGTTTGGAAGCCCCACTGTCTATAAGCCAATCATCACTACCATGAGTAATGTTACCTGTGAGAGTGGAGATCAGAACATATTCATCCTCACTTGAAGAATCTTCACTTTCATATTTGGATCTCTTCTTGGATGGTTCATCATCCTCTGTAGCATGATCATGATATCTTCTTTTGTTCCCCTTCTTCTTATGAGAGTGAATCTTGTTCTTAGGACAGTCTTTTGCAAAGTTCCCTACCTCATCACATATATAACATCTTGATCTAGATATGTTATTTCTATGATGAGGATTCTTACCTTTGGAGCAATGGGTACCTCTTTTTCCTTTCTTGGAGTGAACTGTGAGAGCTTGATCTTCACTTCCCATCTTCTCTTCTCGGGCTGCTATCCATGCTTCTTCTTGAGAACATTCTTCCCATAGTCTACTGAATTTGACTAACTTCTTTCTAGCACAGATTCCTTGGATGAATGAATCCCATGACCTAGGAAGTCCATTCAGAGTTGTCATAACAATCCCTGCATTCTCCACTTCTTCATCTATAGCTTCTAATTTTTCCTTGATCTGAGAAACCCTTGTGAAGTAGGAATGGATAGTCTCTGCATTTTGAATCTTCACATTCTTCAGTTGATTTCTCAGAGTCATCTTCCGATTTATGTTCTTCCCTTCAAACAATTTGATTAGGGCATCAAACATAGCTTTAGGTGTCTTGAGAGAGGACACCTGTGGGATAAGGTGATCCTTGATAGAATCAACAATGATCCTCTTTTCCATAACCATCTTCTTCTTATGTAAGGCCTTTGCCTCATCTCCCTCTGGAACTGGAACCTCCTCATGGATGAAGGAGTCTAACTCATTTTCTTGTAGGACCAGGGAGATCCTATATTTACAGGCTCGAAAGTTATTAGCTCCCTCAAGCTTGGTATGATGAGACATCTTAACAGAGAACCTCAAATGGAAATACAAAATATTTTATATCTTACCAGGTTCAATATGTCAGATCTGAAACTTGAGCTGAAATCCTACAGAGCTGGTTCAGGAGCAAATTAGGGTTTTTCTTTTCCGGTGATCTGTCCAGCCAAATGCCTTGAAATTTGTTCCTAACTTCTATTTTGGGGAGGAGATCAATCCAGGCCTGGGCTCACTAAAAAATTCCTCTTCTGTGAAAATCCCTAATTTCCAACAGTAGTGACAGGTCCAAAACTAAAAAACCTTAGAATTGGATTCTGCTTCGATAGAAAGATGCGCCCTAAGGAGGAGAGTTATTCCACCTTACTTTTACTGAATATATGTGGAGGAAGATCCACAAACTAGGAATCCCTAGTTCCCGCAGCTGCACAGTGTCTTCTTCTCAGGTTAGCTCTGATACCATGTTAGTTTTTCAACATTAAGCTAGCATTATTAGGATCCTTAACTGAGAGAATATCAAGTACAACAATCAAACACAAGAGACAATGAACACAGTGTTTTTCATTGGGGAAACCATAAAGGAGAAAACCCCGCAACTTCCTCAGAGATAGAATCAACACCAAAACAGTAAAATCCCCAAAACAGTAAGTGATCTCCCAACAGCAGTAATCTTCTTCTTGACTAGCCCCAGTGTCTTCTCCTTCCTCAAATATGCACTACACTTGAGTGTGGATGAGTTTTGTTGTAAATAGAGACTCCAGTTCTCTATTTATACTAATCCCAACATGACTAAAACCCTACCAGGGCCAACCTCTACTAGGAGAGTCTAATAACCCTAGTTCCCTGAAACTGCGAGGATTTTAACCCTTAGATAATCGGAGGGTTACTCACTATGACTAGAAATGACTTGTTTACATTATTGATCCTCCTGATCGGAACATCAGGGCATGACAATATGACTCAAGTACATTATAGATACATCCCGGAATAAACATCGGGTTACAATGCATAAGATACATAGATGAATACATTCCAAAGTTACAAATACATCAACAGTCGACACAAGGTTGGGAGATCCCATGCCTATCCAAGCATGAGCAGACAAGATACTGACTGAGGCTCCTTCATCAACAATACAACGAGCAATTGTGTATGGTTCAACTTTGACCTTTATCTGGAAAGGTGCATCATAAGGAAGGTGCGGCTCAACTAGGCTATCCCAATCAAAGGAAGCAATCTGAGAGCTTGGTGGGGGTTGATCCGAAACGAGTTCAGTGCCCCCTTTTTCAGTAAGTTCTGAACTCGTAGTGAAGAAAATGTGACTACCAGACACTTCACTCTCTGAAAGAAGAGTGGGATTGATCAACAATGTAATCGATTCAACCGCTTCGTGAAAGTCACTCTCCGAAGGGAGAGTGGGATTGACCAAAGATGACATTGGTTCAATCACATTAAGATCACTCTCCAAAAGAAGAGTGGGATCGACCAAATATGAGATTGGTTCGACCACTTAATCAACCAAAGGCTGAGTAGGTTGTTGAGAAACTATAGATTGTTCAGGAGAAGGAAATTCTTGAGTCTCGGACCACACTCTTCGTACCTCTGCGATAGCAGGGCACTGGTGAGTAAGATGATCTCCTTCGCATAACTTATAAGGGAACTTAAGTTTGCACTTCGAACTGTTGAAATATTGTAACTTTGAAGAATATTCAATATGTATATTTTGTGGTCCCCGGTGTTCCTACCGGGAGAACCACTTGTATTATCTTGTACCGCGATGCTTCTAATTGGAAGAACTAATAAGAGTCATGAGGTTGTCCCCTCTATTTGTAAAGGTGGGTCATTAGCACCCCAGTGTGGTTACTTGAGCCTACATGTGTAACTCGAGCCTACATGATTAACTCGAGCCTACATGTCGGATGGTTTAATTCAAGTGAACGGATGAATATAAATAGAGGTGTGGTGCTCCTCATTTGAGACACACACACTCTCACTTGTGTAGCGCATTAGTGGAGAAGAGAAGTAGCTGGAGAAGGAGGAGGATCAAGCTTTGATATCCTTGTTGGTTTTATCTTTTATCTTTGGGGGCATCTATATTGAGGAAACTTTTGCTAGGTTTTTCCCTTTAGTGTTTTCCCAGGATAAATATTTGTGTTCTCCTTTTGTATGGTTGTGCTTGTCTATCTTTCAGTGATCCTGTTTATATGCTTTTGTTATGAAATCGAAATGAAATACTAATGATCTAGCTTAGCATATGAAAATTTAACATGGTATCAGAGCCACCCTGAAAGAAGACATTGTGCAGCTAAAGAATCTATGGATTCTTATTTTTTGGGTCTCCATCCATGATCAATCAGCAAAAGAAGGCTAGACTGACTCTCCATTCAAGGGCGCATCTTTCTGTCGAAGCAGAATTTGATTCCGAGCATTTTCAGTTTTGGTGCGGAAAATTAGGGCTTTCTACAGGAGAAGAATTTTTGAGTGAGCCCAGCATATGATTTTTCTCCTCATCAAAATCAAAGTATAGAAACCTGGATCAATAAATTTGGTTGGGTGAAACTCCGGGAAAGTCAAACCCTATTTTGACCGCGATCTGGAAAAACCCTAAATACTAAAACTACTAAGTTTTAATAAATTCTCTATATCCTGATATTGGAGAAGGCTCAGGAGTTGAAAATTTTAGATACCGAATATAAAATCCGTATTTACACTGTATCCAAAATTTAGCCTCCGATTCACTATATTCTGGGAGATATGATCCCTCCAAGTTAGGGTTCCATCCTCTTCCAGAATTCATCCCTAAACAGGACACCTGGGAATAATTGTTGTAGCGTGGGCTATAGAGGTCCAAATGGAATTCCTAAAGATGTTCCAGAAAGAGAACGGATTTTAATTTTTGTGGTCCAAATTTCCAAACTTGAAGATGAACCAGTGACATGTGGCATACCGTACAACTTCACTGTTCTGAACAGTCCTGTAACAGGTCACCTTGGGAAAATGATCATAAATCCCAATTGGTGAAACAAATTCTAATGAAAACTATACTGTTGGATTGGGTACATGTGAGGTTACCTCGGTCCAAATGTTTTGACACATAGGATCAGTTTTTTTGGAGATATCACAGAAACAGTAACAGGCATTTCTGTAGAAGAAATTGGAAAACTAAGGCTTCCTGTTCCGGGAGCTTCCCTCCACTGTTTTCAGAAAAGGTGTACATTTGACAGCTCCATTTGAAGAGATATATATTTCTATCCAATCAAATATAAAAGACTTGAAGTTTTGAAAATTAGGGTTTCTCTGACAAACCCTAGATCAGCCAGCTCCGGAAGCAGGACGGACACCTCAAATCGATAAGATCTAATATTTTGTTATTTGCATTTGAGGTTCTCATTTCAAAGTGATCTATCGAATCAGCTTGATGAAGTTGAAAACTTCCAGGCATGGAAGTATTTGATCTCTCTGAAGAAAATGAATTGGACACCTACATGAGTATAGAGGTTCCAGTTCTAGAGGGAGATGAGCCTCAAAGCCTTACACAAGAAGAACTTGATCAAGGCCAAGAAGATCATTGTTGATTCAATCATGGATCAACTTGTACCACAAGTGTCTTCCCTAAAGACACCAAATATGTTTGATTCCTTGATCAATCTATTTGAAGATAAGAACATAATTCAGAAGATGGATTTGAGAAAACAGTTGAAGAATGTGAAGATCCAGAATGCATAACATCTTGAAGCGGTAGAAGAAGAAGCAGAGAATGGCCTCCCATGATCATGGGATTCATTCATATGAGGAATGTGTGCCAAAAGGAAGTGATTACTTTCAGTTCAATCTGGGAAGAAGAAGAAGCTCGTCTCATAAGAAGAGAAGAAGAAATATGAGAGCAATTTGAAGATCAAGCTCTCACCATTCAAAGAAGATCCCTCAAGCGATGAGGAATATGAAGAACTCAATTCTTGATGAACCTCTTATCCATCTTATCATTTGGATAAGAAATTATGATTTCATGGATGAAGAAGATGATGAAGCAGAATGATCAAGAAGGAGTCTACCCACGAAACAAACAAAAGATAAGTATTCAATTGCCATTTAATGATATTGTTTTGTTATGCATTTGATTATATTCAGTTGATGTGTTGTTTGCATGCATGTGATGGGTAAGTAGCTCATGGTTCTATACAAATATCCATTGTTACTTATCTAGAATGAAACCTATTTGCTGACATATTGGATTAGTGCACAATCTCAATGATGTCATGGTAGAGATGGAAGGCATATAGAAAGTTTCTGTGAGATATGGATGAATGTTGTATTGGCTAAATAGTTGCATGATGCATAAGAATTTGTCGTTATGCATATGTAGTTCTAACCATGCAACTGGTGGATTTGAATTGTAGGAAAGGTCCTGTACAACCTCCTAAAAGAAAAGAAGGATGAGACTTGTTCTAAAGAACAAGTGATGACAATTCAATAAACATGAATCTGAAGCTCCTAGGGTCAGAGACACCATGACAAAAGAAATAGCTTCAAAGAGCAGTAGATCCACCTCGAAGGATGAAGACCACCATGGGTATGAGAGATAACTCAAGATGAAGAAAAAAATGCTATGAAAGAAGCTATGATCAAAGAATAATAGTTGATTATGGGGAATGATGTATATGATATGATTTCGAGACATAAAGGGAAGTACATAGTATCTTCCATATGGATCTGCAAGAACAAGTGTACAAAGCAAGAATCGTGATTTGCCTCAGAAAGAATATACTATGACATGACATACTCTATTGACCAGTATATATCAAGCATAGAATCACCTATACAGAATGAACAAGGAAGATAATACTCCACTTCAGGGGGAGTGACTACAGAAGATATCAGAGTTCGACACGGTACGACATGATGGACAGCTTCCTGATGGATCGAGACTTTACCAAGAGTAAAGTGGGTTCCAACCTTCAAAGTTGAATGTAGAATACTAGGATATGTTGATGATCTGACAAGACAAACTCATGGAAGATGTTATGATGATGTTTGGGATATAGTACTCAAACTAGAAAGCAAGCATGTGGTATCTTACAAATGGATTTGCAAGATAAAATATGTCGCTGATAGAAGTAAGGAAAGACTTGTGGCTAGAGGTTTCTATAAGAAAGAGGGAATTAATTTTGAAGAGACACTTACTCCAGGAAGCAAGGTACACTTCCTTTAGAACTGTGATGGTAGTTGCTTCCATGATGAAGTAAAGACAATCCTTCCTTAATGGTATGATTGGGGAAGAGTTTTACATCGAAAGGATTTGAAGTTGAAGACAAATGGACTCATATGTGTAAGTTGAAGAAGGGCCTCCATGGAATGAAGCAAGCTCCCAGAGCTTGGTATGGCAGTTTCCTGTCAATTATGGGTTTTACCAAGAGTAAAGCTGATCCTAACCTTTATCTCAAGGTTGTAGAAGATGAACCTGTCATCCTGTTATTATATGTGGATGAATTATTCTTGACAGGGAAGGAGAAACAGATCATGGAAAGAAAGAAGAAACTAGCAGAAGAATTTGAGATGAAAGACCTTGGGTTAATGCACTATTTCCTATGTCTGGAAATATGACAAAGTTCAGAAGAAATATTTCTCAACCAGGGAAAGTATGCGGTAGAGATATTGAAGAGATTAAATATGTTGGAATGCAAAGCCATGGCCACACCCATGGAATCCAACCTGAAGCTATTAGATGATGACTCATCAGAGTTAGTAGATGTGACTCATTACAGACAGTTCATTGGGTCATTGATGTACTTAACAAATGCCAGACCAAACATTTGTTTTGTTGTGAACACCTTAAGTCAATATCTTGTTCAACCAAGATGGGTTCACCTAGTAGCTGCAAAACATGTGATGAGATATCTAAAAGGGACTATAGACCTTGGTCTATACTATGATGGTAGCCATGAATACAGATTGTATGGCTATACAGATGCAGATTGGGTTGGAAGTATCTCAAACAAGAAAATCACATCAGGTAGATGCTTTTGTTTGGGGTCTGCTATGAGTTCATGGTTTAGCAGGAAATAGTCTAGTGTTTCTCTTAGAACAACAAAAGCAGAATACATAGCAGATTGCTATGCTAAGTTGTGAAGCCATATGGCTTCGGAAGTTGATATCAGGTCTCCTTGACCTGAAGATGGATACTACATTGATTCTATGTGATAACAAGAGTTGTGATAACAGAGAACCCTGTGTTCCATTGTAACACATAGAAATCCGATATTTCTACATACAAGATAAAGATGCAGATGATGATGTTTCAGTATTCCCATACTAAAGATATAGATGATGCTTTCAGTATTCACATACTGGAGATACAGATGGTGATAGTTCAGTATTCGCATACTGAAGATGTAGATGATGATGGTTTAGATGGTGATGTGCTAACGAAACCTCTGTCCCGAGTAAAGTTTGAACACTTTCGAGACAAGATTGGTGTGGTTTGGAAAGACCTTCCTTGAAAGGGGGAGTAGTGATGTTACAATGGGATCGTATCATCCTAGGACATATGTCCAGAAGTGATCCGGAGACCTCGGTCTTTGAGAATGAAGAGGGATTGTATCATCCTGGGACATATGTCCAGAAGTGATGCGGTGACCTCGGTCATAGAGAATGTAGCAGGATTGTATCATCCTTGAAATTCGGTTCAGAACGGATCCGGTGAACTTCGGTCATCGAGAAGGTGGAAAGATTGTATCATCCTTGGACTTTGGTTCAGAACGGATCCAGTGAACTTCGGTCATAGAGAGGGTGGCAGGATTGTATCATCCTTGGACTTCGGTTCAGAATGGATCCAGTGAACTTCATTCATCAAGAAGGTGGCGGGATTGTATCATCCTTGAACTTTGGTTCAGAACGGATCTGGTGAAATTCGGTCATTGAGAAGGTAGTAGGATTGTATCATCCTTGAACCTCGGTTCAAAATAGATCCGGTGACTTCGGTACTTGAGAACATGTGTTGATCCCGTAATTCCAATAGGAAGGATTGTCTGAGTTCCACAACTATGTTGATCCCGTAATTCCGAAAGGAAGGATCGTTAGTAACTCCGTAAAGA